>JAMPIV010014358.1:0-117737 GCA_024509875.1 Oreohelix idahoensis | reverse complement strand
GGCCGATCTTATACCTTGGTCGATTACTTTGCTCTATGTGGGGAGGAGGCGTAGTTAGAATGTCAGCGATAGATTCGAAACCATGTGGCAGATGCAACTGTTAACAATATTACCCGATTAGGTTTCCCAAATCAGAAAGATGACTGACAATTGGTTCTCAGGGTTAAGGGGAAAGCTAAACACAAGAAGTATCAAGGTATATTTCAAGCTAGGACATTACTCACTGTTAGCCCGTACCACGCCCAAAGGAGTGGTCAAGTAGAGCGGTTAAATGGCAAACCGCTCATTTTCAATCGCCTTAGAAAGTTGGCTAGTGAGAAACCTGTGAAACTTGGTGACAACATACTTACCCACAAGCACTAATTTGCTATAGGGAAGTCCCACATAACACCACAGTGGATTGGAGCTCCAGCCCTACATTGTTTGTTTTGGACGGACCAATCAATGTCGGTCCCACTGTACAAACATTGCGTTGAGCGATGACATGGAACCTGATGAAAAAAAAAGCAGGAAGAAACCGAGACTTCTTCAATACCAATACGTCAACGAGTTGACATCTCGATTGAAAACAAGTTGGAAACTGGCAAATGATAACTTTGAGACAGGCCAGGAGGAAGCAGCGGCTGCTACTACAATAAAAACACAGCAAAAGCATACGGGAAACTTTGAGGTGGGAGAAAAGTTCTGTTACTGTTGCCCAGCAGCAATAATAAATTGCAATTGGATGGTGCAGGGACCCTACGTCATATGGAAAAACTTTTCATCCGGACCAACTATAAGATTGACAAGAAAGGAAAGGAGAAGGTGTATGTATCATGTCAAACCTTCTTAAAATAGTATTATGACAGGGAAGCATCAGAAGTTGCCCATATTACATGACCCTGGCCATTGCAAGCAGAAATGCAGGATGAACCAATTTCCTCCATGGAATACCCCTATCAAACTCGGAAAAGCTATGCTCAGGTTAAATGTGAGTGAACATTTAACTCCCTTGAGCAGAGAGACAAAAAGGTTTCAGGGAGGTGTTAGAAATCCATGCTTATGTACTCACAAGATAAGCCGGGGTGTGTACTAATCTGTTAGAGTTGTAATGACATGACGCATTACTGACCCTACAACCAGTTTGTATGCGGACATACCCTATACCTTATGCTAAAGGACAGGCACTCAAGGATGAGATTGATTATCTCTTCACAGAGAAAATTATTTCAAAGTCTGAATCTCCCTACAGCTCAAGTGTGGTGCTATTAAGGAAGCCAAGTGGTGAACACAGGTTTATGCATTGATTATAGGAGGAAACTAAATGCTATCACTGAATCTCAGGTAGAACCCATTACCTGAACACCAAATCAGTTGTTTGCTACATTGAGTAAGGGCTCGGTATTTTTCAAAAGTAGATCTAAGCAAGGGATACTACCAAATACCAGTGTGAAAACCAGAAGTTAGGAAACTGTTAGCCTTTAGTACACCGGGATGGACATTACGAGTTCAATGTACTATCCCATTTGGTTTAAAGAATGCTCCAAGTATCTTCACCAGAAAGATGAGGAAAAATTGTTGGAACCATTACAAAATCCTCATAATTCACCAACTTCATGGATGATACTTCTGATTGCTACCACTACTATTCGAGGAACACACGTAGTAGCACTCTCCATGTTGTTAGGTAGATTAACCGAGAAACGGGGATTGACAGCACGCCCAACTAAGTGTTCATATTGGATGTAGTGAGACATTGGAATTTTTAGGTCACACTATCTCTACAGGCAAATGTTCTCCGGACCCAAAGAATGTAGAGAAAATGAGAAAAAGCACCAAGACCACAGAAACTAAGAAGGATGTAAGATCCTTTGTGTCACTGTGCGGGTTTTATCAGAAATATATACCCCATTATCAACTCATTGTGGCGCGCCATTAACCGACTTAACCATAAAAAAGGTCAGCCGGATAAAATTACCAATGGACTGTGGAGTGTGAACAGGCTGATTATACAGAGTTGAAAAATAAGCTGACAAATAAACCTATCCTTGCCCTTCCCGATCTCACACAAGAATTCGTACTAAGAACGGATGCTAGCAATGTAGGCATCGGAGCAACATTACTACTACAGCGGGCAGAGACACACCGCCACATATGCTATATTACCAGTAGCTTTTTTGCCAGTAGAAAGTTAAATACAGCTGAAAGAAATTATTCTACCGTTGAACGTGAATGCCTCGCTTTGGTCTGGTCGATCAACAAATTCGCCCCTTTTCTTTACGGGAAAACACTTCATTGTGGAAAGTGATCACTAGCCTTTGATGTTTTTAGCAGTGTCTAAAAAATTAAATTTCACGGGACTTTTAAGGTGGAGTTTACTGTTATCTCCATTATTCGTTCAATGTGAGATACATACCAGGACGGGACAATCTTGGACCCGATTTTTTTAAAGTAGGCATCCTATCAAAGGAGATATAGAGAAAACAGAAAAATTAAGGAGGAACTGCAGCATGTGTTACCAAAAAGTTAACCGTGCAGGCACTGTTTTAAAGAAGAGGGCTCTGTAGCGAGATTTGGTAAACACTTGCTTGGTTGTAGCGCGACACGCCCACGCGACACCCACACACACCAGCGCAAGGTCAGCGCTGCGGTCTTTCTTTGAAGTTGGTAGACAGCGGAAATGTGACTTACGGTTAAAAGCCATACAGTATTACTGAAGAATGAGGAAATAGCTATATAGGAATGTATGGCCGACTTTAAAAGTTTGCATTTACTGGACATTAAATTATCACTACAGGAGAACGCATGGTTGGAATAATATTAAATAAATATAACTCAACAAAGGAGATAGGCTAGGAATTATATCCAAAAGGATATTATTCAAATATAAATAGTTTTAAAGATAATTAATATTTTTCACCTTCATCACATCAGCTAAAAGTTAGCTAATAATCTTTAAAAATTTATTACACTAACAAGCCTCAACGGAATTGTAGAAAACTTATATGTAATGAAAGCCCCATATGGGGAAAAGGAAATGATATATAGGAAGGAAGGAAATAGGAGATAAACTGTGGGACTTTTAGTGAGTGACAGATAAGGAGAGAAAAACGACAGAACAGGGAAACTGAAAAGCACAGATTGTTTCAAATAGCTTCAAAACAGGAGCTGAAACTAGAATCTTTTGGGGAAATTGGGAGCTGCTTTCTCGTGCGCGCGAGAGACTGAAAGATAAGGACAGAGCCGCGCATTGTAAATCAATTAATTGTTTTAGCACACCCAAATCCAGAAGCCAGAGTGAGAAACTGGAGGACAGCCTCATGCAAGAAAAGTTCTTTTTTTCATTATCACGCTGCTGTAACATGCAGGGCAGATTAAGTTAAGCCAATACAGTCTCACCGTAGAGCTTATTAATCCTAAGAGGGTTTTTTATGATTCAATGTTTATGATCATTCCTGATCGAGAAACTAAAGACTTGAAGAAGTTGAATCCAGCTCACTGAAGCCTAGAGGTCAACCAAACTCCAACACCTTAGGTCCCCCGTAAGTTCTATAGGGCGGGCTGAAGATGAAAGTCCCTTCCCGTACTCCAGTGTGTCGGAGGAACCTCGAGCAGACGTGGATAAACTTGAGTTTATATATTTCCATCCAACAAATCCTGTGAGCAGTTCTAAAACGACTTTCTAATGATGAAAACTAGATGGCAAGAGATAATGTGACAAACTTGTTTTATAAATTCAGTGGAAGATAAATCTAAGACTTTTTCTATTAGTTATTTTAATTTGTAACTGTAAATAATCATACATTTTACCATCTTCCAACACCCATTTATCATTACAAGAATATATAGATGTACATAATAAATTGGATAATTGTACTCATTTGACTTGTTATATTTTTAACTGTTAAATTCAGAGATACTTTTCCTAATTAAATTATATTATCACATAGGGTTACGATAGCGAGAGTAGCATCTTGTACTTCTGAAGCCTAAATCTATTGTCCAGCTCAGAGTATTCACAGCTGTAACTCACTTGTGATACCAGTGTACTTCTCGGGCACTGGAACTTCATACTTTCTGGAGAGAGATTCTACTTCTGCTCTACCACTACTATCATACTAGGAAAACCTTTCGCTACAATATAATGTAGGACAGCTAAGAAAATACAAGAAACAAGAGACAAATTTGCGGTCACAGTATCCAACAAATTCCAAGTGCTCCAACAGCTGGAAGATGTAGAGAATACAGAAGACTATTGGCAGCAGGTCAAAAGATGTAAGGAAGGAGACATGTGATGAAATACTGGGAAAAGGGAAAGACAACAAAAAGCATGCATAACAACAGAAAACATCAATAAGATAAAAGCCAGAAAAAACAAGAAAGCAGAGTTAAACACAAGCAAAACCAGAAGCTCCAAAGCCAAGGCTCAAGAAGTGTACACAGAAGCAAACAAAGAAGTAAAAAGAAGTATCAAAAGAGACAAGAGGAAGTATATTGAGGAGTTGGCAAGAGAAATGCAGGCAGTATTGCTGCAGCCAAAGGAAATATGAAGAAACTGTTATAGCAGCACAAAGAAGCTAACAGGGAAAATACAAGCAAACAAGTTGCCTCATAAAAGACAAGAATGGGAAACTGCTCAGCAATATACAAGAGCAAATGAAGAGGTGGACAGAATATTTTGGGGACCTTCTCAATAGACCAGCTCCACAAAACCCGCCGGACATCCAGCCAGCAGAAGAAGAGCTACAAATTAACGGTGAAAGACCAACGAAGGAAGAAATAAAGAAAGCCATAAAGCTTCTAAGAGAGGAAAAGCGTCTGGACCTGATGGCATTCCAGCAGAGGCCATCAAAGCAGATATCGACACGGCTACAGAGATGTTATATATAAATTACTTGGTAAAGTCTGGGAAAAGGAAGAGATACCAGCAGAATGGAAGGAAAGGATATCTGGTTAAGTTGCCTAAGAAGGGAAAATTTACAAGAGTGCACAAATTATAGAGGAATAATGTTACTATCAGTGCCAGGAAAAGTATTAAACAGGATTATCCTTGAGAGATTAAAAGAGTCCATAGACAAGAAACTGAGAGATGAACAAGCAGGTTTTCGACAAAACAGATCATGTACAGACCAGATAGCCACTTTGAGAATAATAGTTGAACAAAGTCTGGAATGGAATTCACCACTATACATCGGATTTGTGGACTACGAAAAGGCATTTGACAGTGTAGACAGAGAATCACTTTGGAAATTGTTGAGGCATTATGGAGTTCCCCTGAAGATCATTAATTTAATAAAGAAAACATATGAAGACATGACATGCAGAGTTCTTCACGAAGGACAGCTTACAGAACCGTTTGGGATAAGAACAGGAGTGCGACAGGGATGCCTCTTGTCTCCATTTCTTTTCTTGCTGGCAATAGATTGGGTTATGAGATCATCGGCAACACACAACAGAAATGGAATCCAGTGGACTCTGACTAAGCAGTTGGATGATCTGGATTTTGCTGATGACTTGGCTCTTCTGTCCCATAGCCGTAATCAGATGCAGGACAAATTGAAAACACTCGATGAGAGGTCACAGCAATTGGGTCTGAAAATACACAGGGAAAAGACAAAAATAATGCGAATAAATGCAGGTAATGATAACAGGGTTGAACTTGAAGAAACACCAATACAAGATGTAGAATCATACACATATCTTGGCAGTAATATAGACAAAGTTGGAGGGACAGACAGCGATATCAAAATAAGAATACAAAAGGCAAGAGGAGCTTTCATTGCATTGGGAAATATATATGGAGATCAAGAGAAATAGGATCCAACACGAAAATAAGAATCTTCAACTCAAATGTGAAGTCAGTCCTATTGTATGGCTCAGAGACATGGAGAACAACAAAGACAACAACCAAAAAGCTACAGACTTTCATAAATGGGTGCTTGCGTAGAATAGAGGGATTAAAATGGTATGACAAGGTTACCAACGTGGAACTGATGACAAGAACTAGACAAGTGCCAGTGGAACAAGAAATGAGAAGAAGACGATGGCGATGGATAGGACACACACTGAGGAAACCTGTTGATAGCATTACAAGGCAGTCCTTGTTCTGGAACCCCCAGGGCAAGAGAGGCAGAGGAAGACCAAGAAGTACATGGAGAAGAGAGTTGGAAACAGAGGTGAAAATGATGAGGAGAACATGGAAAGAACTTGAGATGATGGCACGTGACAGGAGGACTTGGCATGTGTTTGTTGAAGGCCTATGCTCCTCTGGGAGTGGAGGGTTATGAATGAATTGGTGCTTTTGAATTTAATTCCGTCTTATGACGGGCTTTTACACTAGTCACTATATATTATATATGAAACCAAGAATTATTTTAAACATGACTGAGTGCTAAAATATTAAAGGTCTGTTTTGTTTATATTTTTTAAATTAACCTTGCTGTTTGTTTTACAAGGAAGTAATACAATATAACAATATACAATTACTGCACTGTACAGTACTGTTATTGGTGATGATGATGATGATATAATCCCGTTAGCTGTGAGCATGTAGCTCTTGATAGCCCATTGCCTCTCACTGTATTGTGTAATAAATACAGGTAATTAATGAATATAATTTACGATAAGATCTCCGGGAGTTGAAAATAATCGAAAAATAATATAATATGGGATGGCCGTCGTAAGTACAAGTGGTCATTAGTCGCGTAAGTCGAAGATAATCTGTATTATTACCGCATAGTCGACACTCTTTAACTCGAGTAATGAAAAGTGTGTTTTCTTTATGTATCTGATAGAAAAACTAGTAGTCCTTTTAAGGGCTTAGTGTTAATCATCAACGCTGCACACAAGTTCACCGAGTACAGTACTTATTTTTTAAATGGCATTTGCGCTCTGACACAACCAACGAAATACTTCGGTCTAGGTTGGAAGGAACGTGCCTCGCCATAAGAAGACAAACACATCAGTGACACCTCAGAATGTATTCAGTAACTCAGTTAATAAAAGTGATGCGCAGTTCCATGATACCAGTGCACTTATTTTAAACGCCATGTAGAATTCAGTTCAACTTTGTTGTGTGTACCGTAAGTTCACTTTATAAGAGTCCCACGCTTAGCGCCCGGACAGTCTCATTTATGTGTTTCTCTTTGCTATGTTTTTTTTTTTTTTTTAATCTGTAGGTGGCTACAAGCATCAGCTGAGGCTCATCTCTCATTCTTTCAGGGGAATGAGACAAGAGAGAAGAAGAGAGCGAGACAAAATGGAGTAATGTTGAATGTCAAACGGTAATTTCCGATTTAGTGAACTGTTTTTGGACATGGCTAAACTTTGGGACTGCTCTTCTTCTGCCCGGCGTTTTACGTCTGGTGACATTTTCTGCATTCCATTTTATTGCTGTGTGACCTGTACATTAAGTGCTTCAAGTGTGACGGGAAATCTTGATCAGAGTGGGAGGGAGCGTTACCCACTAGCTGAAACATGTAGTTTGTGTAGGTGGAAGTAGTGTTAACCCTTGAAAGGCTAACATATATCTGGTTACGGTAGTGATTCATTGATCTCTCTGTTCCAGTGGCGTGCTAGCAGTCCCATTTCAGGACAAGCCCATTTCAGAGCGGCTTCGTCATGCTGCCGGAATAGACAAGTGTAGTCCCCTTTATCATATCAGGCTTTTCAGGGCTGGGTATAAGTCATACGCTGCACTAGATTTCAGAGACACATATTCTCTCTCTGTCTCTCTTTATTTTATCTCTCTCTCTCTCTCTCTCTCTCTCTCATCTCTCTAAACTGGTGCTATAACCGAAGAGACCTCTGTTAATGGCTGAGAGCGATTTGCCTCGCTGCCAGAAAGGAAGACACGCAAGCCAAAAGAAAAAAAAAGAAGCTCGTTTTAGTTGCTTGAAACAAAGATTATCGTTGCAGGTATTCCTGAATTGATTTTTGCGCATCTCGTATGGTTCCTTTTGACGTTAAACCTGGAATGCCGTCTTTCAAATTGACTGTCTTTTGTAGAGAAACCCAATGGCTTCAGGCAAACTTCCTCAGTTCACTTTCTTCTATTGTTTTTTACTTTTCCCTCTCAATTTTTCTTACTATTTTTTGTTTGTGACAAATTATGTCAACTCCGCCTAGGCCGGTCCCAAACCCGGCTGAAAAAGAAGGAGGGCGACCTGCATGGAGGCCGTAAGGAGGCAGCCCCTCCATTATGCAAAGGCACAACAGGCCAATCACCTGTTTGACTTAAAAACCAGATTACGCGAAACATAAGAGAGAAAACCGGACTGACTCTAAGGGCGACGAACTGGAACGGACTACGACTTACGGAACATGGAACACAAGAAGTATAAATGGGAAGGAAGAGGAGCTGGTGGAAGAGATGAGGAAAGCCAAATTAGAAATCCTGGCTTTAACAGAAACAAAGAAGTAAGGACAAGGAGTTATGGATCTCGATGGCGACACGTACTGCTCTACAGTGAGTGTCCCCTACATCTGAAAGAGCTAAAGGGGGTGTGGGGTTGTATTGTGGCCAAAAACCAAAGAGATTAAATCAAGGGATGGAGCTTTGTCTCTGAGCGCATTATGGTAAAACTAAAGGAGGGAGCAACCATAGTCAACCTTGCCCTAGTGGATGGGCCAAATGAGGATGAGAGAGCAGAGGTCAAGGAGGAATTCTTCGAGCTGCTTCAAAGGTCAGTGGATGACTGCCTAGATGAAATTATCATGCTCGGAGATTTCAATGCCAGAGTTGGAAATGACCATGCTAGATGGGGTGGAGTTATCGGAAGATATGGAGAAGACACTCTTAATGACAATGGAAAGCGACTCCTTAGATTCTGCACAGAGCAGAATCTGATCATTACAAACACAAAGTTTCCCCACAAGCGCATACATGTATACACTAGGTGTGAACCAACAAAGAATGAGAAGTCAGTGATCGACTACGCCATAGTTTGGAAGAGCTCATTCAAGTATGTCTGGGATGCTAGAGTGTGGAGGGGGCCAGAGATTGGAAGTGACCACTGCTGTTAACATTTTAAAAGAACAACTGAAAGGGCTACTCGGCCTAGGAACTGCCTAACATCACGCAAGAAGCTAAGTAAACGAACAGGAAAAACGAGCATTAAGACCTACAAGCTGTGAGAGCCAGAAGTGAAGACCAGATATCAGGGGCTTATTGCTACAGCAGTGAGAAACGCAGAACCTGAGGACCTGGAAACACGCTGGCTGAAATTCAAGGACATCATAATGACAGCTGCAGCAGAAGCATGTGGTGAAGTTCGACTTGGGAACAAGAGAAAAAGGACATTGGTTGACAGATGAGGTTTAAAGAGGACATAAGAGAGAAGAAAAAGGCATGGAAACAATACTTATGAGCTAAAAACACAGCAGGAGGAAAGCAGAGAAATGTTAGAGAATGTATGACACTCAGAACAGAAGCAAAGAACAAGGTGCTAGCAGCAAAACAGAAGTCCTGGGAAGAATTTGGAGAAAAGCTAGAAAAAGATGCACAAGAAAACCAGAAATTGTTCTATAACACCCTAAAGAACATGAGGAAGGAAAAACAATGCCCTCTCAAATTTATAAAGGACAAGCAAGGCAAATTGCTTACTGCCCCGAAGGAAGTAATGGAAAGATGGAATATTTCTCAGAACTCCTTGATGGTGAGCAAGGTCAAACATCAGAAATGATAACCACTAGCACAGAAGAGGAAACCACTGGTGATGAAGATGACATAAAGATGGAAGAACTGAAGGCAGCACTGGAGAAAATCAAGATGGGCAAAGCAGCAGGGCATGATGGTATAACACCAGAAATGGGGTAGTGGAAGATGGGACAGGTCTATATTTCAGAGGTGGCATTTGCTGATGATGTTGCCCTGATTGCTAAATCAGAGGCACATCTACAATCCAACCTGCAAGTCTGGAAGGAAGAGCTGGAGAAGAGAGGGATGATCATAAGCAGCTCGCAAACAAAAACCATGGTGACATCACGAGAGGAAAGAAGACATCAGATTAAGCTGGGAGAACAGGTCCAGGAGCAGGTCGACCACTTTAAACTGTCATAGACCGGAAGGGAGGCATCAAAGAGTTGGCTACCCGAAGAGCAGCAGCTGGGAGACTTTTTCAAGCCATAAATCGAGGATTCTTCGGCAAGAGAGAAGTTGGTAAGAAGACGAAGATGGCTGTATACCGCTCCACCTATGTCCCAGTATTGACGTATGGATGCGAGTCATGGGCAATGACTACAACCCACAAAAGCCATATCCAAACCTCAGAAATGAGGTGAGGAAAGTGGTTGAAGTAACAAGAAGAGACATGGTCCGCAACCAGACGATGCGTCAAAGCCTAAAAACCCATCCCCTGCAGACCCAAGTAGAACAGTCCCAACTGAGATGGTTTGGCCATGTCTGCAGAATGGGAGAAGATCGGCTACCACGACAGCGGCTACCACGACAAGCATGGAAAACTAAGAGCGAGGGATCCAGACCTCCAGTACGACCCAAAGTCCGCTGGGAGGACAACATTAGACAATCTTTGAAGGACCGAGGACTAGAATAGAACCAAGCCAGGAGGAAGACAGCCGATAGAATAGTATGGTGCTCTCTCTTACAAACCTCTACACCTCACGGAAGAAGAGGAACGAATAAGGAAGTAAGTAAGACAAATTATGTCGCTTACATTTTGTTCTTCATTCATTTTTTTAAATCAAAAACCTCGTCGCCATGCCATCATTCTTCCAAGGCAGAAATGTTACAGGCAGCAATGTATACTTTTTGACTTTGCGACACCCCGAACTGACCGGTTTCATAACTGCTGTAATTATTCTGGTGCTTTACTGAGATCTGTCCAAACTAAAAACTATACCACATCCAAAAGGTATCTACTTTCACAGGTCAAGTCATAAAGGCTTGAAAATGCTCATAACTGACTAATCTCTGTTTTAGTTAATACAATGTCTTTGTTTATTAGTGTTTAATTTTAAATATTATAGCTTTAACTTTACTTTTCAATATATGAATACTTGATTGCTTCCTCTCTATCTCCCATCGCCCAATTTTTCCATGTGTATTTATATGTGTTTGTGTGTTGTATTAGTGAAGGAATTTTAATATTAACTACTTTTTATTGATGAATGAATGTTAATATTAACTACTTACTATTAGTGAAGGAACGTAGATATTTACTACTTGCTGTTGAAGTTAAAAATGTTTTAATGTAAGAAACACCTTTAGAATATGTTATTGCAGGGCAGAAATACAAAAATACAATAATACCCTTTTTTTTAAAAAAAACCCCGATGAAATAAAAATTTCGTTCATTTATTCACTCGACTTCGTTTATTCGTTCTTAACCCAAATTATGTAAAGCATTTAGTTCGTTCGTTCGTTCGTTCATCATCATCATACAAATTATAAAAGTACATTGATGCACACGCAGTAATTTCACCTTTTCTTTGTTGTCTTTATCATTTCTCCAGCTGAATATTGCTCATCCTCTTGCTGCTTGCTACCTAGGTTAAAATATGCGTGTATATTGTGACATTCACGAAGTATACCATAAGGTAAAACCATATTTGGCAGTGGGATTTTAATTCAGGCCACAGGTGTGGCGAATTTCCTGATTCATTTGCCACATCAAATAAACAAGGTTCCCAACTGCAGTGATTAAAAGTGAAAATTCCAGTAAAAGACCTTATTCAAGCACTTATTCAGGCACATCAAAGAAGGTCAAGATTTAAAATATCAGTGCTGAAAGCTTGCGATCTTTTTCTCTGACTAACTAGTCAAGATTTGGCTGAACATCTTAAAACTCAGCCTACATTACAGTGTGATATGTACTGTAGGCTACATATTTCCCTACCTGTGTCATGATTCCACATTTCGTAGACCTGTTGAATCATATGGATATGAAGGAACTCCTCCGAGTTTTCAGCACAGGTTAGAAGAATCAGTATACGTATTTTCAGAGTAAAAATATTTTCAGAATTTTTTTTTTTTTATTCGGTATAAGGCCAGGTCTAATAATCCCATTTCCCCACACTTGTGTTGCTCATTCGCCACATAGTGTCATCCATGAGGTAAAAGATAGAAAATACGATTTGAATCACATATGGAAAAACTTATTTTATCTGATAATGATACTTTTCCTTTCTCTGTCTTGTATTTTTCATTCTGTCGATATATCCTACCATCTCAGTCTGGTCTTCCGGTTTATCTTCCATAACAGTCTGCCCTCCCCTTCAAGACATCACTTATTAGGTTATCATAACCCATAATAAGGTGCAAGTGTTTCATATCACAAGAAATGTGTACCGCTGACCCGTTGACCCTAGACTGTGCAGGTATTGATAAGTTTATAAAGAGATACAGGAAGTCTATAAGATAAGGTTATGAAATAAAAACCCAACTTCAACATAAAGTTACGTAAGTAAACGAGATACAACAATAATTACTGACAGAAGAGGAAAGCGGTGAGAACACCAACGATGAAGTCTCCAGGATCTACACTGTTCAACCCGTCCAGAGGTGGACACTGCTGGTTATAATGAGGGCATCAGTATCATTTTCATTTGCGCTCTTTACTGATTAGGGAGCCAGCACTGTAATTGGTTATATTTTAGGGAGCCAGCACTGTAATTGGTTATATTTTAGGGAGCCAGCACTGTAATTGGTTATATTTTAGGGAGCCAGCTCCAGTAATTCACATGCTCTTGCAGCGGGTGCTTCTGTGACAATTTGTTTTTAATGATAAGGTTGCTATCCCCGTGCACAACCTCATGTTAGTCGCCTTGTACGACATGCATGAGGGTGCAGTAGTCCTGTTCTTTGACTGGCTCTTCAGAGACGGCGGGAACTTTTATTCTATAACAAGCTTGACTGGCATCTCAATCACTTACTTCGGCGAGTCTTGATGTCGGCTCCGAGAAGGACCACTAGTTAAATGTCAAGAGACGTTACATTTATTGGCTGATTCTTGGACGTACGTCTTATTTGAATATATAGCTGCTACATGTTTCGTGGTTGTGTTATTGTATGTCGAAATATGCTACTGGTAGTGTGCTGACAGCCCTGGCCTGGGCAAGTTTTGGAAAGGACTACTAGTCCAAAGTTGATCAATTTGTGTTCTTCGTTGGTTCAGTTTGTGTCTTCACTTCCTGTTATTACGACAATGCCATCTTCCTTGACCTTCACTTGATCTGGAACTTTTTCATTGAGGACTGGAAAATTGCCGTTTAAAATTTAACATATTCTTTTAGTGAGTTTTTCCATTTGTCTCTTGTTTGGATGTGTTGGATTTTTCCGTCTGGTTCCTTGTGACAACGATGATTTGTCTTTCCAGTTCCATTCTTGTTAGAAAGTCTTCATTTTCAATTGTCAGTTCCGCTAATTTTGCAAAAGTTAAAGGTAAAAAGATAAATGATCCCGTTACACGCCCGTTGAGGCATATTGGGAATAAGGTGTTAGGCCCATGTTTTCTTGACCATCATGAGGCTGGGTCGACCCCGGAACCGTTTGCGATCTAAAAAATCCCACCTCAACTGGGGATTGAACCATGGACCACCGAGCTAGGAAGGGAGTGCACTAACCACTGCGCTATCGCGGCTCCTTTACATGCTAATCTGCAAAGCCTTCAACTATTCCTCTGTATTGTATTATAGAAAAACTAAAATAACCAATAAATTGACGTTATAAGAGACATCAGATATTACTGATGAAATAATGCGTACAACAAACGGGATCTCAGGCTGGGTTGTAATATTAATGTGGCATAGCATTGTAGTTGATAAGGTGACAAGTCTTTATTTGGGCGTTTGTTTCATATAAATTTGTTGTATAGGAGAGAAGAAATAACAGGTTAAAAATAGGAAGTGACTTTTCTTGGACATGCGCCCTAAAATAATCGACAGATCTTGTGTCTTGGTTGAACGGGGACGCCTCACTAAACTAAGGAAAACATCTATTACAAAGATTGACTTGAGTAAAAAAAACTAAACCAATATGTTTTAATGCAGGGTGCGAAGCCTTCTTTTCCATTTTGGCTCAATATGGAGTACAGCAGCTATTCTTGTTTGCTGGAAACCTTCATCAAAGCATCCATGTGCTCAACCAGTGGTTGTGTATGTAGCTGTTCGTTTGACATGATAAAGTTGCCAACACCATCAGCAACCTCATATTTGTTATATCTTACGAGATGCCTGAGGGAGCAGAGACTTTATTCTTTCTGTGTCTCCTCCGATACCCCCGGGAACAACCCGGAGCAGGGGGCGAAGTCATTAAAGGATATCTCTACCAGAAGATGGCACACAGAGAGGAAAGTTGGTAGTTATGGTCGTATCCCATGATACCTATCTATATTTGATATTGCACAGTTCTTAGAATGTAGGGGTCGGAGTGGCTCAGAGGTATGGCGTCCGCCTCTATTTCTAAAGGTACCTTGTTCGCTCCCATAATTGATGTAACGTTTTTTTTTTTGTTTTTTTCTTCAGAATCAGTGGTTCCTACTGATGTCCCTGATCTCCTGGGTAGTGTCGCCTAACGTTCTCGAATAAAGGCGAAAAAAATAGGATGTCCCTTGTATAAGTTGCGCACGTTAAAAATCCCTCAGCAGTTGGAAATCCTAAAAAGTAGGCCAAACGGCCGCTGCCCTGGCAAAATTTAAAAAAGTAAGAAACCTCAAGATATTTATAGAATTTGTGATTCCTGTATACACACATTGGTATCATCGCCGGTGCTACGGAGATCGTGCACTGTGCGGAGATCCTCTTAGTGTGATTTAAGGGAGGAGATCAGAGCTCTGATGGAGTTGTCCGTCCGTGTGCAATGAAGGCGGTCCTTAAAACCAAAACCAAACCAATCTTCGAATGTATTTATTGTGTGTGCTTTGTGATCAAGTCGTCTGACAGTCAACAACACAAGTCTTTGCGATCAAGTCGTCTGACAGTCAACAACACAAGTCTTTGCGATCAAGTCGTCTGACAGTCAACAACACAAGTCTTTGTGATCAAGTCGTTTGACAGTCAACAACACAAGTCTTTGTGATCAAGTCGTCTGACAGTCAACAACACAAGTCTTTGTGATCAAGTCGTCTGACAGTCAACAACACAAGTCTTTGTGATCAAGTCGTCTGACAGTCAACAACACAAGTCTTTGTGATCAAGTCGTCTGACAGTCAAAACACAGTCTTTGCGATCAAGTCATCTGACAGTCAACAACACAAGTCTTTGTGATCAACTCATTGACAGTCAACAACACAAGTCTTTGTGATCAAGTCGTCTGACAGTCAACAACACAAGTCTTTGTGATCAAGTCGTCTGACAGTCAACAACACAAGTCTTTGTGATCAAGTCGTCTGACAGTCAACAACACAAGTCTTTGCGATCAAGTCGTCTGAAAGTCAACAACACAAGTCTTTGCGATGAAGTCGTCTGAAAGTCAACAACACAAGTCTTTGCGATCAAGTGGTCTGAAAGTCAACAACACAAGTCTTTGCGATCAAGTCGTCTGACAGTCAACAACACAAGTCTTTGAGATCAAGTCGTCTGAAAGTCAATAACACAAGTCTTTGAGATCAAGTCGTCTGAAAGTCAAGAACGCAAGTCTTTTTCGGGATGAATTATGGCGCCTCTTGTTCGGGTTACTTCCGATTAGGTTAACCTGAGGTCACGCCTCTTGCCGTAGTCCGGACTCTATCTAGCTGACAAGAAGTATAAATCAGCGTTTTAAGTGACATACATTGCTGCGTCCGTCTACCTGCCTGTCTGTCTATCGTCTGTCAGTATATCAATCTTTCTTTATGCGGTTGCCTGCTTGCTAGCGCTTACTTCTTGGGGCTGAGTTACCGGGTTGAGAACCTGGTCGCATCACCTCAAGTCTCTCCAGCTGTACATGATTACCTGATTATTTTCTTGAGTTGGGAAAGGCAAAGGCACCGAGAAAGGGAACTGGTCTCGTCGCCTCATAACGCTGCGACCTAGGCCTAGTTAAATCTCTAACACTCCACTTCCCACCGGCAGCATCTCACACGGGACTCCTTTTATCTGACCACTGCTTTTGTCTGTCTCACAATCTCATTATTTGTCAGTTGAAGGTATAGAGCGAAACGGTCGTTGCAGTCATCGCCTCCTCTTTGAGTACCGACTATGTTTGGCTGTATCCTAATCAAACTGGTCATATCACCTTTGAAGCTGAGATTTAGTCTAGGTGACTTTTTTTAAATAGGGGAAGTCTCTAACACGTCATTGCCACACAGTAGTTTCTGCTTGCGTGACTACTTTAGCCTGTGCCTTTCTTGTCCTTATCGGATGTTACCACGATTTTCCTGTCTTATTTGGTAACCCATGTTTGAATCTCTGCCTAGCTTCCATCCATTTATATGTAGCCGGTAACTAGGGCTTGCGCTGTTTTTATTCTCAATGTCTGCAGCCATCTCCCAGCAGACGTCACAATATAGCCTCATGACCTCTGACACTTTGCTCAAGCATCTCTTAAGTCGGAAACAACGACATCTGTGTGTTTTTATTCCCCTGTCTGAGTGCAAGAGTTTCCTTTTTTTCTTCTCCCCTCTCCCCAGTCCCCTTAACTGGAGTCAACACTGCGTATAAATATTGTTATTTTTGTTGTGTTGCTTGTGCAGTTGGCGCAGATTACGCTCTGCGCCTCCACATAGAATTGCTTTGTATGTATGATCCAAATATGCGAAATGTTAAGCTAAAGGACTTTGTCAGAGGAAATAAGTACGCTCAAAATTGTAACGAACATTGGGAAGTGGTAGAAACATTGATTGTAAGAATAACGCTTTGGGGAGTTTTTTTAACAAGCAAAGCGAAGTATGTTAACTCATATTAAGAAAAAAGAGAGAATAGATACTTCTTCTTCGTACAGTCTCAGACGTCTGCTTGAATATTGTCAAAGAAAGCAGTGGTCAGCTTGAGGCTATTTTCATCTCCGTAAATGGTACTGGTGACGGCCACGTGACTTGTCTCTGTTGCTTGAAGCAGATGTTCAGCAATCATTTTATCTGTGCCACAGTAACACTCACCAACGGGCTGATCACCCGTTTGCCAGTCACTTCGATTACGGAAACAACAGCAAATGGATTGATTTGCCATTGCCCTAAAGACGCCAATAGGCGTGATGGGAAACATTGGCAAAGAAAACCTATCTGCTGTTGCCCTAAGACGCCACTAGGCGTAATGGCCACTGACTGCTTTGACGGTCGGCGGCTAAGGACGGAAGAAGAAGAAGACAGTAACACTCACCAGTAGGTCCTATCTTTATGTTGTTGAATAGATGGTATCCCAGATACATACAGAGATAATGAGCAGATATGTATGAGTGGTTAGTGCACTGGCTTCCTAGCTCAGTGGTCTATGGTTCGATCCCCAGATGAGGTAGGATTTTTTAGGCCGCAAACGGCTCCTGGGTCGACCCAGCCCCAATTGGGTACCAGAGCAACTCTGGGAAGGTTAAGGCGGCCGGCGTGATGCTGACCACGTCACCCCTAGTGTGCCGATGGTCAAGAAAATATGGGCCTAATACCATATTCCCAATATGCCTCAATGGGCGGGTAACGGGATCCTTTACCTTTTTTCTTTATGTATGATACATGTACCGTAACTGCTGAGTTTAGACATGTAGGAAGGTATTTTCACCATATCACTTCCACCGTTGTCCATGATTGTCTTTTAATGTTTAAAATAGTGAACCTTTATTATTTCCAAAGATAAATTGACGCAGGAAAAAAAAAACACCAGTGTTCCGAGTAAAGATCCGAATATAGCAAATTTCCGGAGAGAAATTCCACCTCGCATAATTAACTAATACTTTAGTGTTCTTATTTACCCTGACGGAGGCAATGAGTTTGTTCTAGAAAGTGAACCACACATTTCTAAAACATTGTTTGTACCGGTATCACACAACCAGGCAATTTGAATGAGCAGGTTAAGTGCATGATTACACGTCGTCCGCTGGAATCCCACCCCGCCCCCCATCATAATGTTTTTGTGTCTACTTCTTGGCAATGAGCGTACTTGACCCACTGGCGCCAGTGCTTGGAAAAGAGATAAAACATGCAGAATTGTAACTTAACGCCTGCCTGGCGTGCGTCATATGCAACTGCAGGTCGTTACAGTTAATGAAAGAAAACAGTTCATTAAGTTTTGTTGGTGGTTAATATGCGCGAAGTCATTAGTGGGCTTCATTACAAATATGGCCGCATGTAAAAGAGGTTGGGTTAAATCTGTAAGTAATAAACAAAAATAAGTTGTTGGGAATACTTTTCATACTGTGTTTATTGTGGGCATTTAGACAATCCCACAAGTCCCATACATGAACGGCTGAAATGGGACCGAAGACGCAGCAACGCAGCATTAACCAATGCAGTCAGCGGACCCATAGCTTGACTGCTTGCGTCAGTGTCGTACAGATAGGTTGAGAGTTATTTTTAGCCCGCCTGAGTAGAGTGGATGGTGATAGATACGTGAGAAAAAGGTGTGAGAAATAGATTTCACGGGTGATAGTTTAAGGAACAAAGTATGTCTATGGAATGAGTAAGTTTCTCTATTCCAGCCTATCTATACGACTATAATTTAGTACAAGACAACCTTGCCCTCCTCATACAGATAAATATAAGTTTAACTACACACACACACAGCTATGTGACAAGACACACAAACGTGAAAAACTACGGTTAAGTGGGTATGGGTCTGACCAACACACAAGGGTAAGTTTTCTTTGTTGTTTATTATCATTAAACTTGACAACATCAAATATCTAAAGAAAGATCAAATGGAAAAAACAGATTTACATACATATGAAATAGCAGAATAAATGTGCCCTCCCCCTATTGAGAAAAGAACCCAAAAAAGTTAATAACCCAAAGGTCAAAGGTTAGCACTATGTTACAGAGTAGACAGTAGAGAAAAACAAAGTTCCTACTAAATGCTACCCTGTAAAGTAAACAAGTTCAGCAAAATCTGATGTTGGTAAAGTTCCTGTAACCAAGAGAATTATTCACTCTCTCTCTGTCATACAGTGGCCCACTCAATCACGCTTACCTACTCTTGGTGATATCCCTTGGAAATACAATTATCCTGAATATATATATATATATATATATATATATATATATATATATATATATATATATATATATATATATATATATATATATATATATATATTTTTTTTTTTTTTTTTTCCGTAACCAGCGGCACTTGGGCTTTCAGCCCTTCGGCCCAATGACATGTCATTGCGAGGCTGGGGAACCTGAGGACTTTCCTTCCAACCCGGTCAGGAGCTTCGCTCCTTCCCATCCACAGAGGGTTTATCACAGGAGCCGTTCAGGCTATTCAGTCAAATTTCCGGCCGTAAACATTTCTTCAAACGCCGACGCCCGGGTTTGAACCATGAACACCTGGTCGCCAGTACAACGCCGAAGCCATTACACCAGCGCGGCTCCCATATATATATATATATATATATATATATATATATATATATATATATATATATATATATATATATATATATATATATATATATATATATATATATATCACTGCGAATAGTTAGTGTAGCAAACCGTGCTCTTGAGGTTCACAGTTAAAAAAGGAGGAAAATACTTCCAGTATTGGAAACATCTGGTTGCAAAAAAAAATTGTTACAACAAATGATGATGATGATAATCCTATCGGCTGGCTCTATGGTGAGTGCCGATTCTGAAACAGCGTAACTTTCTGGATAAATCCGCTTGAATACGACGACTGTCAGAAGTCGGGGATAATGTTATTTTATCCACAACCCAGTGGGCTGATAAAATTGAAAAAATATTGCTGGGTTTCGTAAGTCTAGTTAATTTACAAGTTAAAATGTTTCTCATGTATCATTGGCTCACAAATGAAATTGGTGACGCACAAGCCAAGAAAAAGACAACATTAACCAATCAGTAAATGAAGACAAAGCCCAAAATAGACCGCTGGACGTCCTTGATCAGGTCTGCTAGGAATAAAAGAAACATGAAAAAAATGCTACTATTCTATATAGCTTCATATATGCACACAGACGGGGACAAGACGATCTCTTATCCACTCCGTCAGTCCTGATTAAAGTTAAACGGCACAGGTGTTTTCCTTTATGCCTAAACTATCGCACGTCGACAACGCTGAGATTTCAGGTCGGATGAAGGTATGCAACCCTCCCCGCCCTTTGCTCGCGCTTTAACGATTAGCGCACAGTGTCAATTATTATTCAATTATCCATACGCGCACTTACATAAATATCGCCTGTCGTTAATAGCTAATAAATTGTCGGCGTCTGTTGGTCGTCGTATGGTGTAAATAATAGTCACTTATAATAAATACGTACAATGAAATAAAACGTGAATTCTTTTCTGTCACTATCAGTCGCGCTTAGCATATAATCCAGTCAGCTAACCGTCTCTTCTTGTGTGAGAAAGCGGGTGGTGAAAATTAACATTATAACTGAACCTCTGGTATGAAATAACTACGCGTTATTCTATTTCACTAGTTTTAACGCTAGAAAATCACAGTGAATTATAATTGTACGCTAACACTAATTTCTATTACCAGAAAATCAGAATGACAATCCCCACGAATGCTATTAACACATCTTCCACAATGGTTCTAGACTACGTGCTTAGATTATCCAAAAACTCTGAGTGACAACTGATAGCAGGTGTAAGAAGACGCAGTTTATATATATTATTGTTTCTCTGATCTATAGATGATGTTACTTTTCACATTGCCATGCATATCGAGAGAATCATGAACAGAGTTTCCCCAGATAAAAGGCTTTACGGTCGCTATGTCGGGCGTTGCTAATCGACGTCAGAAGAATTCTCACGTCTAACGGGTCTCTCGAAGATTTTTACCCGTGCCTCGACATCAAAGAGCACTTGGGAAAATCCTGGCTACCTTGAGTACGAACTTCAAAGGGTCTTTGGTTCTTCACGTGCGGTCTGTCAGGTATCACATGATTGACAGATAAGCTCGCGTGAGTAGACCAGGTAAACAAACCTGATTCGCTACCTGTTTTGACTTACAGGTCATGCAGTTTGTAAACTATAAGTTAGCTCGTGTTAACAGAAAAAGAGGTAGGACTAAAAATGAGTAAACACAGACTGTAAATGCATGGTTTTGCTAGCAAATCATAGAACCCTAACGGGATTACAACGGTGTAGTGAAATTGACAGAGATACAACGGTAAAATCCCTCCAAAGATAACATTTAAGGATAAAAACATAATGCGTAGGCTGCTGATGTACATGATCGCCTAGACCGCGGGTCATCATCCTCCATAATAATTGACTTGCTAGACAGGAGGGAACGGCGGATCAAAAAGAAAAAAAATATGACTTGGAAAGGCTAAGGAGACGCAATTGGGGGGGGGGAAACGGAGAAAAGTCACGTTTCCCAAGTTGACATAAAAAGTAAGCAACTCCACAGAAGGGACCCTAGATATGTTACGCCACAGTCATTTATTGGACGCTTTTGCGATACCAAGCTTTTGATTTGAATGGAGCGGTAAAACGCAGATGTTAGGAATATTACAAAAATTAAAAAAGTAATTTTTTCTTAATATTAATGTTAGGAATATAAAAATTAGCTGGCCGGATGGCCTATTCTGAGCAGTGAACTAAGATGGTCTTAATTTTACAAACGGATAGATAATATTGAAGATAATGACAAAAGACAGTGTAGTTCACATCATCGACAGACTGTGTTGAATAAAAAAAGTGTCGCAATTTGCACACAAAAACACGACCTTGGACGCAGGTGTTCAAATTTACTTAGTATGGAGGAGAGGGTTTTTGAGCGGTAGCTGTGTCTAAATATAACTTTTAACGACAAAATTTTGGAGGGGAGAGAAAGGTTGGTTCAAAAACCAAGCACATTTTTTTTAGAAACACAAGTAGAGACGGACAGACTAACAGATAAACATCCATACTTGACTGAAGCATGACTGAAATGACTTTATGGTAGGAAATTTTGAAATTCAAATAACCTAGGCAGTGATTGGCCACAGACAATCATATCATTAGCGCTCAGACGCGAAAGTGGGGCCATTCTTCAATAGTTGTTCAGTGATAGACACAGATTTTAAAGTGTGGTGATTCCATATGAAAGCAAGTGAAATAAATTTAGGGACGCCATACTATAGCCAGCAGCTCAGCTGAGTTTTGCTAGCAATTCTGTGTTATTTATTCATAATCTGGTAAGATTGAAATTATTTCCTTATATATATTTTGAATATTGTTTCATGTTCGAGTGATTTGATACTGCCATATCGAAATCTAGCCTTACAAACAAGTAGGGATTTGCTCTAGACCCCCCGCCCTAGTCAGGGTCTAGGGACCAAAAATGTACATAAACTCCAGCAAGGATTATGCAAGACAGATCAAGTGTTGAGAATAATGATACATATTACCTATCCTCTTTTAGGGCCGAAAACTAATAAACATTTTTCAGGATCTATAGTCTGGGAGGATCTATCTGATGTAAAACCACCATGGTAAATGTGCTGTTTGGTCAGAGAGATCTGACCTGTCTGTATGATGTGGTTGTTGTGTCACTGTTGTGTCCAGACGTGGGTAGAGAATAGATTTTGACACATGGCCCATACTTTGATTGCAGAGCTGCGAGTTTCTGTCGTCAACAAAGCAGGGTCTATTCAGTTGGTGACTTTACTCGAGTGTATCTGTGCAGTATTTGTGACAGAGACCACCATTATTGCCCGCCAGCACGGAGAGGTGGGACCACCTGATTTCAGCACCAGAGCGACAACTACCAGATGAGTGAGCCTCTGGTCTGCTGGACTTTCACCAACGCCCTTTAGTTACTAAGAACCCCATAAAGATTCCCACCATTTTCTGGACACTGTGTAGTCAATATAGACAGGTGTGATGAGGCCACCCCAACAGCACAAACAGTACTATCCTCCCAAGTAGATGAATACTAGAACATTTAATAAAACTAACTAGTATAGTACATATATATGTACACTATTGCATTTATGATATAATATTCTATGCATTTCTTTTCATAATCTCTAAATCCTTTTAAGTTCTGGTCAACCTAAAAAATTGACACAGAACAAAATAAATGTAATATACTTATATCAAAAAATTTTACACACGTGAGTTAGTTCAGTGTATTTTAACATTTATTAATATTATTAGTCTTGTTAATATCTGTGGGTATATTTATAATCCATTACACCACACTACATATCATAACCCTAGACACTTTACGTAGCCACATTCATTAAAAAAAAAAATTAAGTGTGAGGTCGTAGTGGTAGCAAGAAAGGCCTTCTGACAATTCACCACTACATTTTATCTCAGGAGCCTTCACAGCTGGCCTCATACAATTTACATTTAGTAATAACACCATCATACAATACCATCAAACAACCACTACAATATTGGGGTCTTGTCCAGGGATAATTAGCCCAACAGTAATATTAGGATCTCCTGGTGGGAGAAATAAAAGTAGGGAAATAAATTGTAAAATTTCCTTTAAAATTAAAAAGTGTCCCTGCAGATAAAAGTTGGTGAATCTTCACAGCCAGTAATAATTAATTAGTTAACTGGTTAGTTAGAATTAGTTAGACTATAGTCATAAGAAGTACTTAGTGTATTTACTGGTTAGAGATTTAGCTTGTATATTATTATATTGTCTAAAAAGTATGGCGGAGCTGGCAAAATTTAGATCAGCTGCTGTGCTCACCGCGAAGGAGATGGGAATGGATGGTCAAATTTTAATTCAATACGTAACGACTGAATGTGATAAATATATTGAAAGGGAAGATAGAAAGGTAGCTGAAGAGAAGAGGTTACAAATTGAGGCTGATAGAGAAATTAAGAGGCTGCAGATTGAGGCAGAAGAAAAACGACAGCAAAGGGAGGCAGAAGAAAAACGACAGAAAAGGGAGGCAGAAGAAAAAAGGTTGACTGCCGAAAGGGAGGCAGAAGATAGAAGGTTGCAGAGGGAGCACGAATTACGACTAAGGGAGCTGGAATTACAAGGCCCGGCCCCTGAAAATGGTGCCAGCCCTTTTGCCTCAGATGCTACGCCCAGTCTGGGAGCCTCAAACTCAGCTATGGGGTTTCATTTAGACCATTTTGTTGAGAAAGACGATGACATAGAGGGGTACCTAGGACGTTTTGAGTTATTAGCTACTACATATGGGTTAGAGAGAGAGAGGTGGAGTTTAAAGCTATCACAGGGATTGAGGGGTACTTCTTATGAAGTATTTGCTAAAATGAACAGGGAAGACCAAGACAATTATGACATGTTAAAGCAGGCTTTGTTATTAAGGTACGAGAAGAATGGTGAATTTTATCGTAAGAAATTTAGAAATGCTAAACTGTTGTCTGGGGAGACATACCACCAATTCTCTGCTAGACTAGAAACCTATTTGGAGAAATGGACGGCTCTGGGGAAGACCCAAGATCTTAAAGAAATGATCATGATTGAGCAATTGAGAGAGTCCATGGCTCCAGACATGAGAAAATTTCTCATGGAACAAGGTGCAGAGAAGTTGGGGGAAATTTTAAATGTTGCTGAGAGGTATCAGGCAGCTCAGGCAGAGGTAAGTGGTGCTAAGAAGAAGCACATAGACAATTTTAAAGCTCCACAGCAATTTAATAAATTTGATACTAGAGAGCAGGGAAATAAAGGTAGGACAAACTTTGAGCGGCCAAGAAATGACTATCGCGACAGAAACTCACAGTTCAATGACCAAAAGTTCAATGAAAGAAAACCGTTGAACCAAGGAAAAAGATGGTGTAAATGGTGCAAGAAGGATAACCATAACACCGAATTTTGTAGAAGGAAACCTTCAAACATTGCTGCAATGAAGTCGGGGACGCAAAGATTAAAGGTTAATCCTAAGGGACAACAGGAACCTTATCACCCCCCAGTTTGTGAGGATGTTATTTGTAATGGGGTCACCATAAGGTGCCTTTATGATACAGGTTTGGATTATGATTCAGTTGTGAAGTCTAGCCTAGTGGACCCAAGTCAGTATACCACAGAAACAGTGGAAATACAAGGGGCGACTAAGGACATACCACTCATGACACTTCCCATCGCAAGGATAACGGTGAAAACTCGCTATGTGGAAGGAGAAATCAGAGCAGCAGTGATAGATGAACCAATCTACCCTCTGATATTGGGGTGTAGATACGTCTTCTTGGGGTATCCCGAGAAACCTGTGATCATGGCGACAGTGCAGACCAGGTCACAGAAGAAGGAGGAAGAAGGTGAACCTATAAATGCTCATCCAGAGGAGATGAGGAAGGCGCAGGCTGAGGATAGGACACTCAAGCCCTGTTTTAAAAAATTGCCCAAATGCCACACACCTCCGAGCAAGGGGGAATATTTCATGAAGAACAAACTATTATACAGGAAGACAGGAACTAGATCCACTGGTCACGGACAGTTAGTTCTTCCCAAGATATATAGGGCAAACTTAATAAGGAGCTTACATGTTGGAAAAGATGGTGACCATGAGAAAGTCGGTACCATCTGCCAAAAGATTGCTCGAAAATACTATTGGCCCGACGTAAATGTCGATGTTGAAAACTTTGTAGAAGCATGTGGCGTATTTCATGAGGGAACACCCACAAAGGGAAAATATGTGCAGGACCTAGAAACGCCACGGGGCAACTTTAGGCCTGAAAGGAAAACTAATTATACTCGGGTAGACAAAGTGGAATGGGAGCCCCCTTTTCACACCCAGTCTTCACTTGAATGGATTAACATGGCCACTATGCGAAGAGTACAAAGAAGAAATTTTACCCAGGATAAGATGACAATCCCTCGGTCAGACTTATATAAACTGGAAGAACAGACAAGAGAGCGAAGATCTCTCATAAGCAATCTAAAGTGGGGAGACAAACCCCAGAAAAAAATTGGTAGTGGTCGATTTGTGAGTGATGATTCTAGGAAGAAAAGTCCTCATTATAAAGCTTCTAATGGACGGGACCTGACGGGTTCCAGGAAAAATACGTATGATAAATTAAAGATCCAGATGTAACCCTATTAAGGACCTGGACAGATGAGAAGGCGGAAGAGACTGTTACCTCATCGTATCAATATGTGAACGAACTGACCACTCGTTTGAAAGCTGGATGGAAACTGGCAAATGATAATTTGAAACAAGCCAGGAAGAAACATGCAGCATATTTTAATAGGAAGGCAAAGGACAGGGAACTGGCAGTCGGAGAGAAGGTGCTGCTTCTACTACCCGGAAGCCAGAATAAATTACAAATTGGTTGGCAAGGTCCATATACGGTTCTAGAGAAGGTGTCTAGAACAAACTATAAAATTGACAAAAAGGGGAAGGAAAAAGTTTATCATGTAAACCTGTTAAAGAAGTATCTGGACAGACCACTCCAGGAAAGCACCCCTTTATTGACCTTGGCTATTGCAACCCAGATGCAAAAGGAACCACTCACCTCACATGAATACCCATTACATCCTTGTGAAACAGCAGCACAGGTAAAAGTCAGTAAGCACCTGACTAAAAACCAGAGGGAGAGAGTTCAACAGGTTCTGGAGGAACATACAGATGTATTAACAGATAAACCAGGCCATACAAATTTGCTACAGTATGACATGAAACTGGTAGACTCAAACCCAATCTGTATGAGAGCCTATTCTATTCCGTTCGCGAAGGAGAAGGCATTGAAGGAAGAAATAGAGTATTTGTTGAAGGAGGGGATTATTTCGCACAGTGAATCATCTTTTAGTTCTAGTGTCGTTTTGTTGAGAAAACCGTCTGGGGAACACAGACTGTGCATAGATTACAGGAAACTGAATGCTGTCACAGAAGGACAAGTGGATCCATTACCAGACACAAAACAGTTATTTGCCAGACTGAACAAGGCAAAATATTTTTCAAAAGTGGATCTTAGTAAAGGCTATTACCAGATCCCAGTGAAGCCTGAAGTGAGACCTTATTTGGCTTTTAGCACTTCGGATGGACATTATGAATTCAATATGCTACCATTCGGACTGAAAAATGCTCCGAGTGTGTTTTCAAGGATGATGCGAAAATTGTTGGATCCCCTGAATAACCCATGTATCACGAATTTCATGGATGATATTCTCGTCGCCACCGAGACATTTGCAGAACACATTGAAGCTCTGGAGATGTTGTTTGATAGACTTCGGGAGGCAAACTTAACTGCTAGGCCAACAAAATGTTGTATTGGATGCAAAGAGTTGGAATTCTTGGGACACACTGTATATCAGGGTAATATGACCCCTGATCCTAAGAACTTGGAAAAACTGCAGAGAGCACCTAGGCCGCAAACAAAAAAGGACGTGCGATCATTTGTGTCGTTATGCGGATTTTATCAGAAATACATCAAGAATTTTAACGCTATTTGTGCTCCTCTGACTGATCTGACTCGCAAGGGACTTCCAGATAAAATTATTTGGACTGCACAATGTGAACTAGCGTTCCAAGAGTTAAAGGAAAAAACTCACTAGCAAGCCTATTCTCAAACTGCCTGATTTGACACAGGACTTTGTCTTAAGAACCGATGCAAGTAATGTAGGACTCGGAGGGGCTTTGTTGCAAAGATCATCTTCACCTGATGGGGAACTGAAACCAGTCGCTTATGCAAGCCGCAAATTGAATAAGGCGGAACAAGGATACTCCACAGCGAAAAAGAATGTTTAGCATTAATCTGGGCAATAAAGAAGTTTCAAATCTATCTGTATGGTAGGACATTTGTGGTGGAGACGGACCATCAGCCTCTCGTGTTCTTGTCTCAGGCTAAGCATGAAAACGCAAGATTGCTGAGGTGGTCTTTATTGCTTCAACCTTATCAGTTTAGTATCCAATATATCCCAGGCAAATTGAATGTCGGTGCAGATTTCCTCAGTCGGCACCCCCTGTGATCAAAATTAGAGTAGTGGCAGACGTGAGGAGTAATTTTACCTATGTGTATCGCTGGTTTTGGAACTTGCCATAGGCATGTTTTCAAGTGGGGAGATGTGTAGTGAAATTGACAGAGATACAACGGTAAAATCCCTCCAAAGATAACATTTAAGGATAAAAACATAATGCGTAGGCTGCTGATGTACATGATCGCCTAGACCGCGGGTCATCATCCTCCATAATAATTGACTTGCTAGACAGGAGGGGAACGGCGGATCAAAAAGAAAAAAAATATGACTTGGAAAGGCTAAGGAGACGCAATTGGGGGGGAAACGGAGAAAAGTCACGTTTCCCAAGTTGACATAAAAAGTAAGCAACTCCACAGAAGGGACCCTAGATATGTTACGCCACAGTCATTTATTGGACGCTTTTGCGATACCAAGCTTTTGATTTGAATGGAGCGGTAAAACGCAGATGTTAGGAATATTACAAAAATTAAAAAGTAATTTTTTCTTAATATTAATGTTAGGAATATAAAAATTAGCTGGCCGGATGGCCTATTCTGAGCAGTGAACTAAGATGGTCTTAATTTTACAAACGGATAGATAATATTGAAGATAATGACAAAAGACAGTGTAGTTCACATCATCGACAGACTGTGTTGAATAAAAAAGTGTCGCTATTTTGCACAAAAAAAACACGACCTTGGACGCAGGTGTTCAAATTTACTTAGTATGGAGGAGAGGGTTTTTGAGCGGTAGCTGTGTCTAAATATAACTTTTAACGACAAAATTTTGGAGGGGAGAGAAAGGTTGGTTCAAAAAACCAAGCACATTTTTTTAGAAACACAAGTAGAGACGGACAGACTAACAGATAAACATCCATACTTGACTGAAGCATGACTGAAATGACTTTAGTGTAGAAATTTTGAAATTCAAATAAACCTAGGCAGTGATTGGCCACAGACAATCATATCATTAGCGCTCAGACGCGAAAGTGGGGCCATTCTTCAATAGTTGTTCAGTGATAGACACAGATTTTAAAGTGTGGTGATTCCATATGAAAGCAAGTGAAATAAATTTAGGGACGCCATACTATAGCCAGCAGCTCAGCTGAGTTTTGCTAGCAATTCTGTGTTATTTATTCATAATCTGGTAAGATTGAAATTATTTCCTTATATATTTTGAATATTGTGTCATGTTCGAGTGATTTGATACTGCCATATCGAAATCTAGCCTTACAAACAAGTAGGGATTTGCTCTAGACCCCCCGCCCTAGTCAGGGTCTAGGGACCAACAATGTACATAAACTCCAGCAAGGATTATGCAAGACAGATCAAGTGTTGAGAATAATGATACATATTACCTATCCTCTTTTAGGGCCGAAAACTAATAAACATTTTTTCAGGATCTATAGTCTGGGAGGATTTATCTGATGTAAAACCACCATGGTAAATGTGCTGTTTGGTCAGAGAGATCTGACCTGTCTGTATGATGTGGTTGTTGTGTCACTGTTGTGTCCAGACGTGGGTAGAGAATAGATTTTGACACATGGCCCATACTTTGATTGCAGAGCTGCGAGTTTCTGTCGTCAACAAAGCAGGGTCTATTCAGTTGGTGACTTTACTCGAGTGTATCTGTGCAGTATTTGTGACAGAGACCACCATTATTGCCCGCCAGCACGGAGAGGTGGGACCACCTGATTTCAGCACCAGAGCGACAACTACCAGATGAGTGAGCCTCTGGTCTGCTGGACTTTCACCAACGCCCTTTAGTTACTAAGAACCCCATAAAGATTCCCACCATTTTCTGGACACTGTGTAGTCAATATAGACAGGTGTGATGAGGCCACCCCAACAGCACAAACAGTACTATCCTCCCAAGTAGATGAATACTATAACATTTTAATAAAACTAACTAGTATAGTACATATATATGTACACTATTGCATTTATGATATAATATTCTATGCATTTCTTTTCATAATCTCTAAATCCTTTTAAGTTCTGGTCAACCTAAAAAATTGACACAGAACAAAATAAATGTAATATACTTATATCAAAAAATTTTACACACGTGAGTTAGTTCAGTGTATTTTAACATTTATTAATATTATTAGTCTTGTTAATATCTGTGGGTATATTTATAATCCATTACACCACACTACATATCATAACCCTAGACACTTTACGTAGCCACATTCATTAAAAAAAAATTAAGTGTGAGGTCGTAGTGGTAGCAAGAAAGGCCTTCTGACAATTCACCACTACATTTTATCTCAGGAGCCTTCACAGCTGGCCTCATACAATTTACATTTAGTAATAACACCATCATACAATACCATCAAACACCACTACAAACGGCTGTCAGATTACTGTAGGCTATATTTCCATTATACGTCAAAGTCAGGGTCAGCGAACCAGAGCTGACCAAGACCCTACTCCACCTCCAAGTGGTGGTCATGGAAACAGGCTGCATCACTGCAGTCTGGCTGAGAGAGTAGGGATCGAAAAGGAAAGGCAAACCCGGTCCCAAATATGCCTTGCTGAAACCGGATGTGTCTGGCCGAAAGGCGCAAATATCGCAGCTTTGCTGTAAACGGCGACACAACGTAACACATGTCCTTTTCAGGACGAACGCAGAAGAAGAAGATCGGCTTAAATTATAATGAGCACGTACATGAAATAAAGAGAACATGGTCTTTATCAAGAATTCAGTGTTTTATAAGTAAGGGGGGGGTGGGGGGGGGTGGGGGGGGGGTTGTGGGAGCCGCGCTGGTGTAATGGTTACCACATTGCGCTGGCGATCAGGTGTTCAAGGTTCAAGCCCGGGCGGGAGCATTTGAAAAAGTGTCATCCACCGGGATTTTGACTGAATAACCTGAACGGCTCCTGAGATAAACCCTCTGTGGATGGGAAGGAGCGAAGTTCCTGACCGGGTTGGAAGGAAAGTCCACAGGCTCCCCAGTCTCGCAATTACATATCATGTGGCCGAAGGTCTGAAAGCCCAAGTGCCGCTGGTATAAAAAAAAAAAATACGTGTGGGTGACAGAAAATACAGGACTGCAGCAAGTTCTTCTTCAAGTACCATGCCTGGTGCCGGATGCGATCATATCTGTCCACAATTGATGTCTCCAGTACTACGAGTATTTGTCAATTCTGTTGTTGACTTCTTTCCATGTAATGACAAACTGTCCAGTGTCTTCTCTCTTTATTTTCTTTTACCTGTTTTTCCCATCAATTTTTCCTGTCCTTACAATATATTCCATCTTCCCTATTTGTGATGAATTTACCATGATACAACGTTAAAATATCTCCAAATTTAACGATAAAATGTAGGGTTTAAAATAATGCGTAAGATACTAGGAGACATGCTCGGCCATGCTAGCCTTTCCCACCGCCATTTAAAACTAACGAGTTAGACGTGCAGACGAAACGTTTACCCTTTGTAGACGGGAGGGAAAACGGAGAACACAAAAGGAAAAATATGACTGAACACGTGTTTGAAGATAGCAAGGCTAAAAGACGCAATTGGTAGTAAAAGAGAAAAAAATTCACGTCACTAGTTGACACAAGGTAAGGAAGTGGACAAAAAACGACTTTAGCTCTTGTCAGAAACAGTCATTTCTTGGACTTTTACGATACTTGATTGTTATTTGAATTCAGCGGCAAACGCCGTGGAGAAGGTTCTCGAACAGATTTCAAAAGAAAAAAACTAACCTTGAAAAAGTAATTTTTTCTTAATAATAATGTTATGAATATAAAACCTGGCTAGTTTGATAGCCCATCTTGAGCAGCGAAATAATATACTTTAAATTATACAGACGGATAGATAATAAGGAAGATATTGACAAAAGACTGTGTTGTTCATATCAGACGAGCGACTGCACTGTTAAAAAATGTCACTAAAGTTTCAAAATTTTCGTCCTTGAGACGCAATTGCAAAAATCGAGCTGTAATTAAAGAGAGGGGCAAGGTGGAGAATTGTAGCTAAAAATAACTTCGGAGGCAGAAGTGTGTAGGGTATTGCATGGAGTTGGCCCAAGAACCAAGCGTGTTTTTTATGAAAAAACAAGTAGAGACAGACGGACCAACAGACAATAATACATACTTGACTGAGAGCTGACTGAAATTGACTTTTGGTTGTAGATTTGAAAGTGAGGGGGGGGGGGGGAAGTCTGTGATGATTGGATGAATGAAATAATATTAGCGGGACAGAGATGCGCATTTTTGCCATTCGTTACAAGACTGTCCAGAGACACAGTGGTTTATTACCTGTGGTGTTGTTTCCAGAAGTATTTCTATACATTTAGTGGGACGCCATCAGATAGCCAGCAGCTCAGCTGAGTTTTGCTAGATATTAACTGTGTTCTCAATTCTGAATTCTGGTAAGAATGAAAGCAATTCTTTTGTACATTTTAATATTTCGAGTGATTGATACTGCCATATCATATAAAATGATTACGACAAGTAAGTGCTCGCTCTAGATCCCCAGCCCAAGTTCAGGGTCTAGAGACAAACAAAATATATGGACGCCTACTAAAACTATGGAAGGCGGATCTATTGTTGAGATCAGTGGAACATATCACCTATCTTATTGAATAGAAGGAAACTATTGAACATATCTCAGATGCAAGGTAGTCTTGGGGAACTAGTACTATATGAAAACAACTTGTGTAGATGTACTGTGTGGTCAGAGAGATCTGACCCAGTCTGTGTGGTGTTGTTGTGTAGTGTTGTGTGCAGAAGTGGCTCAGTAGGTAGAGTTCTGACACATGCCACAAACTTTTATTTCAGAATTGTGAGTTTCTGTTTGGCACCGAAGAGGTGCCAAATGCTGTTGTGATATACACAAGCGTGGACCAGTGCAGTCTAACATTGTGTCAGAGCAGCCGTATATTGTCCCCCAGCACGGAGAGGAGGGGCCACCAGACTCTTGTACAAGATCGACGCAGTCGAGATAAGTGAGATCTGGCCTGCTGGAAGTTCACCAACTGATTTACCAACGAATTTATCAACTAATTTATCAACTAATTCACCATCTAATAAAGACATACCATTGTGGGAAAATAAACCATGTATTCATCCCATAAGTCAATGGACAATGTTTGGTAGTCACAACTGGGCGTGATGATACCACCCCAACAGTACATCCAGTAATAGTTCTCCTGGGACAATCTAATATAATTAATATTAACCAGACTTATAACATACCTTTGTAATCACATTCCATTTTATTATGTCATCTAATTATGCATTCCATTTATAACTCCATAATATTTCATATGTTCTGACCAACAAACATTTGGTTCAGAACAAATAAATTTAACAAAAGATTTAATATTTAAAAACTAAAACAGCCTGAGTTAGTTCAGTGTGTTATAAATTTTATTATTATTATTATTAGACTTATTAAATATCTGTGTGTGTGTGTGTGTAATCTACTACAACACATTACATTTCAGTACCCTAGATTTTTTTTAACGTAGCCACATTCATATTAGTAGAGAAAAAAAAGATATGTTTGAGGTCGTAAGTGGTAGTAAGAAGGGCCTTCTGTAATTCACATCTACATTTATCTCAGGAGCCTTCACAGCTGACCTCACTCATTACACTAGGTAACATCTCAACCATACAATACCATCAAAATCCACTACACTATTCTCATAACATGTCCAAAGAAAGTGGATTGCTTCTGTCTAACAGAAGGAATAAGCTTCCCTTGCACATTGGTCTCTTCCATGACATCCTCTATATTCCTGTTAGTTGTCCCTTCTATTTTTGACACTCTACTGTAAAACCACATCTCTCTAGCCTCTAGTACTTTTCTTTTGTCCATGATTCATTTCTGTATTTCAATATTAGTTTTTTACAACATTAAAGAACTCTGTTTCTCAAGTTAGTCACGCAGAACAAAGGTTTCCCTAACCCAGGGTTTGTTAATCTGTATTGTGTCTGCACCCCTTTCATTGTCCGATGAAGGCTATGGACCCCTACTTGGAAAAAAAGATATACATAAAACATAATTTAAAAAAAAAAAACTTTTCATTTTTGGTTAGGTACACGGAGCCCCTAGAATTCATTCATAGTCTGTGAAGCACAAGATGTGAAACTGCCGTAACCCCACGATCCCGGAAACCATATGGGATGCTTTGATGACTACTGGAATTAAAAATAAATGGGAAGCAAACGTCATCTATAATTAGTTACTGTATATTATTCTGAGCATTTTTATCATTATTATATGTAACCGTTATCTTATGTTTAGAAGTTATTATTACCGCATTGTAATACACAGTAGTTTCCTGAGGGGGGTGTGTGAGGAGGGAAGCAAGAACAGTACTACCACTACCTCAGGCTTGTCACAAGAATCAACTTATTATGGGGTCATGCCTGAGGTTTGGCATCCTCATCATGTTAAATAAATTGCTACAGAACCCACGGCTGCAGAGTAGATGGGTGCTTTGGTACAGATTTCCTGTAAATGACCAGCTGCAGTGGTGACTCCGTGCTCAATGAGAAGCGAAAAGGAACATGCTGATGATGATTGTAATGTAGTATAAATAACAAAGGTGATTAATTATTTGAAGCAGAGGTCAAGGACACAAATGTTTTAATCCTCTAACCCAGTGGTATTCATACTTGGAATTATGCACCAATAACCTTGGGGGTACATAGTTATAGATAAATTACCTGTATATCTGAGGGTACGCGAACAAAACAGGTTGAATACCACTGCTCTAGCCAATATAATAGTGAGTTTATGCGAAACAGTTAAGGTGTAATAATTTGGGTGTTTCCAGGGTATTGGCTCATGTCCTGAGAAGTAGAGTGCATGTTTTCTTTTGTACTCTCCCACCCTGCGATGTTGTTACTTCTTATGGAGTAACTTTTCCTCGACGCATTTATTAGAATCTTTTGCCCTCATCCAGCAGTACTATAATTTTGCGTTGATATATGCATGTATAACGTGTATTTGCGGGTTATTAAATGTGCCCAAAATATGAGGGAAACAAAGAAAGGACATTTGGTCGTCACCAGGACCATTTCTGAATAGACTCTATGGAAATGCTAACAACTTCAGGCTGACCATTGTTTTCGTTCAACAAATACAAGTTCACGTCTGAAAGTGTACGGAGAATAAGACTTTACCTGGAATGGGACAAGGTAAGGTCCAAGGAGAAATAAGTACATCAGGCAGAGATAGATGGCGATTGCACTGTTGTCCGCTGTAACATCAGGATTTCGCAATTCATAGATAATATTGCCATACAATTCCTCCTGTCTTCGAATACTAGTCTCTAGTCTGCTGCAACAGCCAGACTTGATCGCCTTAGGGAAGGTGTATTTTCTTAGCTGCAGTTTCACATCTTGATTAGACGACGTGCCCAGACCAACAAACTGGCAGCTTGCTAGTTTGTGCGAAAGGTTTCCTGCATATCCAAAAGATGTGAACGGGACATTCTTTAGTGTAAAGGGTTCACCAGCCTCAGACCACTCTCCTTGGGGAATCACGACAGTGTGCTCCATTTCAGTGTATGTGTTCCGCATGCGTCAAGTTTGTCACGAGGTTGTCGACCTTTGTTGTACTAACTTACTCATCATTTCAAAAAATATCGTGTTCTATTTAATTTTTCTTTCTCTAAACAAGAGGCCGTGCCACTGCCCCTGGCCCACTTACAGGGATACAACAAAGTTCATGACATCTTACAGCCGTGGGTTCTGAAGCAGTTTATTTTACATGATGAGGTTGAATATGAATTTGATTATAATTGGATATTGTAAATGTATGCTGTTATATTACCTTTATAATGATGCATGCCTATATCATGCTTAAAAGTACATGGTGTGCGCTCTAATAGCGTATAGCATACATATGGACATGAGGTATTACATATATATGTCTTCTGGTGCCCGACTGTATCGGCTACACCGTTCATCTGGATTCACCAACTTCGTGGGTCATGCTGCGTGGGCCATACTGCGTGGGCAACAGCTTGACCTCTTTACCCCAGCGCCCAACCTCGAGACATTATCTTAAAGGCGAGTTCCTGTGGTCAGTGATGACTGAAAGGGATACTCAACATGTGGGAATGAAAGGATACAGTATGGCATGATGAGAGAGAGAGAGAGAGAGAGAGAGAGAGAGAGAGAGAGAGAGAGAGAGAGAGAGAGAGAGAGAGAGAGAGAGAGAGAGAGAGAGAGAGAGAGAGAGCAGAATGTTAGACGGGCCCGCGTACACAATTCTTAACTGTTTGAAAATAAAGTTGCTTTGTTCGTTCGTTGACTCATACGACAATCCCAAAGCGGCAGTAATCCCATTCTTTCTTTGCCTCCGCAGAGAGCCCGGGGAACTACTTGGGGTATATCATGTATCTCCCGCTGTATTCAGGCATTCATGTCCGATTTATTATTGAATTCATGTATTGGTCCTTTAAAAAAAAATGTTTTTTTTTTGTATTAGGTCCTTTTTCTCATTGTGACATATTATGAAAATAGCTTTCATATATCTATTTCATTATCTACATTTTTCTTTCACCTGGCTTTCACCTACGCACGTTTGTTAACATAAAACCCTCCTACACTCAGATATCTGTCTCTTTCTTAATTTAGCACGCCTATTTTATTTTCTATTCTCTATATCCTTAGGAGTGTTCAACAACAGACCTATTTAGCTAACGTTGAGCCGGTTATCTGTAATTATGAAGCCAGCGATTGAAATCGTCGTAATAGGATCAAACAGGAAGAGACGGAATGCGTAGAAAGGGGCGACTATTTCAAAAAAAGTCGTACTTTTGGCACAGGGAGATAATTTACAATTATCTCCCCCTTGTCCGTTCGTTCCGTGAAAACGCAATTAAGCTACGGATCGACGAGATCAAAGAGACGATTTGATCGTGGGACCACGTCTACTCGGCGGTGATAGTGCCAACATTTCCTTTCATACAGAATTGAACGAAGAATTCTCCAAAGGCGTTAAAAGTAACAAGTCTGAGCGAAGTTCGGCAAATTTAATATATATATCTCTGCCTTTAAATTCAGTTTATCCAGTACCGACAGAATTTCAGAGAACATCTAGCTTCGAATTCTAAGATCTCTTATAACAGTAGAATTACTTAGTTTTTCGATTGGAGATCGTTTATTTCTGTGTTTGTGGTAAACTTGTACTATACTAGAAGTTTGGGTGATTAATTGTTAAGTCCGTATTTTATTTCACTAAGATTTTTCTGTGTAGAGTGACTTAACTGTTGAGTCCGTCAATTATATTCCACTAGGGACCCAAAGACGCAGCAATAGAGAACGCAGTCAGCGACTCATAGCTTGACTGCCTGTGTCAGGACCAGCAAATCAGAGCTGGTCAAGACCGCACTCCACCTCCACGTGGTGGTCCTGGAAACAGTCTGCAGCAGTGCAGTCTGGCTGAGCGAGTGTGGATCGCAATGGGAAGGCAAACCCGGTCCTAAAAAATGCCGTGCAGAAGTCGGATGTGTTGACCGAAAGGTGCAGATGTCACAGCTTAGGCGTAAACAGACACAACGCAACCACCGTCCTTTTCAAGACGAACGAGGAAGAAGAAGAATATTCCACTAGGATTTTATTGTGTGTTAATTGACTAGCGAACTAAATATAATCTATAGCTAAATTGTTTCGGTTGTAGCGTAAATCTAACTAACTGATATTAACCAGTAAGAGTTATTTTAATCGTCGAGTAAATGCACTATTCATTATGAGTACTGACGAAATATTATTTATTTCTAATTCATGATGATTAAAATTATAAATGACTAGCGCTTATTTCACGGAGACTTTTATTAAACGATTCAATATGAGATACACGTGTAGTTCTATTCATAGTTAAATAACTGAGTGTATGAATATATTATATTTTACGCGGGTTAAGGATAGGATTGAGAATACTATTTTATGGTTAAGTATTTGTATTTTTTTCTCCTTTACACAGTATTGGGTCAAAACCCAAAAACCTTACCAGCGGCTTCTATACAAATCTGAGAATAACCTTACAAAAGAACATTTTTACTTAGTATTTGGGTCTTCAAGGTAAACCTGTTTTACACACAGAAAGAGACAGAGTACCAACCCAAAGAACATTAAGAATAAATTTTTGTAACTGGGCCTATGGATCCAGTTTTCTTTTTCTCAATTTCATTTACATTCAGCCCGTCGTGGCGACCTAACAAACATCAACATTTCCCGACGTTTGACCATTTGTGGTGTGACAAGGAATTTTTATACTGAGAGAAGTTACCAACCTGACATTCCTATGTACTGGAAATCTCAAGCTATTGACATTGTGAACACTGTTAAATTTCTTACCTGGTCTAATTAATGTGACATAAACAGAAGTCCTAAATAAAAGTAACAAAATGAACGCTCCCCGGAGAAGTGGATTTAATCTGTCTTTGAGGAGCTGGGGTTCTCTTTGCCAAAATAACCCTGGATTTGCTGTGTGCATATGTCCTAAAGATTGTTCCAGAAGGTGCAAACCAAGCATTAGGTAAGAACGAATGCACGTGGCCACGGTTGTCTGAGAAGAGAGGAAGGATGAATGAATAATTCCCATATATATATATATCTTATGGAGCCGCGGTAGCATAGTGGTTAGTGCACTGGCTTCCTAGCTCAGTGGTCTATGGTTCGATCCCCAGATGAGATGGGATTTTTTTAGGCCACAAACGGCTCCTGGGTCGACCCAGCCCCAAATGGGTACCAGAGCAACTCTGGGAAGGTTAAGGCGGCCGGCGGGATGCCGACCACATCACCCCTAGTGTGCCGACGGTCAAGATAATATGGGCCTAACACCATATTCCCAATATGCCTCAATGGGCGTGTAACGGGTTCCTTTTTTTTTACCATATATATATCTTGTAGAATCCATGTACTCACGTTGTTTATTTCTTTTAGTAAGTTTTGCTAATACTGTCCCTTTCAGAATAGATTAACGTATAAACTCTGTTCTTTACTGTAGAGGGAAATCCTAGACCATAGCGTATAAATCTTTGACTCCTTGGGGGTTAATAACTTTCTTCTAACGGGATCTTGTCTCAACAAAGGGAGGGAGGATTACACCTATGAGTCTATTTCTTTATTAATTTCATTAACCTATGTTTATTTGTATTTGATTGATATTCATAATATTGCTGTTGTAGAGTTTCTTTATAGTAAATAAAATTTACATAAAAACTTTATTTACATGTGTTGGTCATCTCGTCCCAACATATCCCTATTCCATTGATATAGTTTTTCACGTCTGTGCTTCTAACTGTCGTCACTTATGTGTGTGTGTGTGTATGTGAGTGGTTGATGTATATATTAATATATATTTAGGTAGACTGTCTGACTAACAACGTTCTGTTGTAGAGATAGGCTGAACGAGAGGATCTTCTCGAGTTCAGGGACAGACTCTACCTATTTTCTACCATTTCACTCGTGAAAATCTATTTCTTATCTTATCTCTCACTGAGTGACCACCTGTCGAGTTCTATTCAGAAGGGACCAAACTATGTCTTAATTCCCCTATCGAAAATCTACGACAGTCATTTCAATTTCTCTATTTGTTTGTTTGTTGTTTTTTTTTTTTTTTTCTCACTAGAATGTGGGGCAGGAGAAGTCAGCAGTGTTTTGTAAAGTTCACATGGGATCGTAGTAATAGGAAACACAAACGTTTTGTCCATGTCGAAATCTGCGACTGTAAAGGTCACCGCGCCAATTTCCCCCCTTATTTCGCCACTGCCTATTGCAAACAGGAAACATTAGCACCTATTTAGCCCTAGTAGTTCGTTGGAGCTGGGGAGTTCGTCTGCACTGATGCAATGTCAAGGTCACTGACTTGTAAGCGTTAATCATGTATGTATTGCGACATTGATATGTTCTGTATTTCATTAGATTTACTTCTCCCCTCTTCTGTCCTGTTCACTGATCGCCCCCTCTCGTTCCCTTGTTCCTTTGTTTATTTGGTTGTTTTGTTTTTTTAAATCTTATGGTTTTAGTTTGTGTTACCATATTCTCGATCTGTGATGAGTTAATGTGACAGCTGAATTGATTTCATGGGAAAGGTCAGAAGGAAATTGGTGCCATATGTAGACATAACATATACAGATATGCAGAGAGGCAGATATACTTATATGCAGACACACCTTACGTACACATATATGAACACGTAGACATGCAGAGAAGCAAAGAAATATAGGATATAAGCCTCCGGAAAAAAACGGAAACATAAATGGACACGCACAGATTTAGACACAGGCATAACAGAGATTATACACTTGAACGGACAGAGATGTAGACACACGGACGTACAAAGATGTCGACACACGGACGTACAAAGATGTCGACACGGACTTACAAAGACGTAGATACGCGGACGTACAAAGATGTAGACACGTGGACGTACAAAGATGTAGACACATGGGCGTACAAAGATGTAGACACGTGGACGTATAAAGATGTAGACACGAACGTACAAAGACGTAGACACGTGGACGTACAAAGATGTAGACACACAGACGTACTAAGATGTCGACACGCGGATGTACAAAGATGTAGACACGCGGACGTACAAAGATGTAGACACAAGTAAGTACAAAGATGTCGACACGCGGACGTACAAAGATGTAGACACACGGACGTACAAAGATGTAGACACGGACTTACAAAGTTGTAGACACACGGACGTACAAAGATGTAGGCACGCCGACGTACAAATATGTCGACACACGGACGTACAAAGACGCGGACGTACAAAGATATAGATATATAAACAAATAAAACGGTATTGAATCAGTTTTACAAATTAACGGTTCACAGGAAACACGGGACGTTTAGGGTTTCGAACTTCGTCAGCCACAGTTACAAACAGGCAACAAGGACAAGAAATATAGATTATATACTGCAATCACGTAATATATATTAACACAGATGAAGAGCAATAATAAAGTAATGAAATTATACAACTGAAAATAATATATCGATACAAGAAATTCAACAATCAACGAAAATAAAAACAGAAAATGGAATTTTAAAAGTCCTGCTATAAGACGATGTAGACACACGGACGAACAAAGATGTAGACACACGGACGTACAAGTATGTAGACACACGGACGTACAAGTATGTAGACACACGGACGTACAAAGATGTAGACACACGGACGAACAAAGATGTAGACACACGGACGAACAAAGATGTAGACACACGGACGTACAATGATGTAGACACACGGACGAACAAAGATGTAGACACACGGACGTACAAGGATGTAGACACACGGACGTACAAGGATGTAGACACACGGACGTACAAGGATGTAGACACACGGACGAACAAAGATGTAGACACACGGACGTACAAAGATGTAGACACACGGACGTACAAGGATGTAGACACACGGACGTACAAGGATGTAGACACACGGACGAACAAAGATGTAGACACACGGACGTACAATGATGTAGACACACGGACGAACACAGATGTAGACACACCGAAATACAGAGAAACAGACTTGCAGAGATGTAAACACTCGAACAGACACAATTGGAGACACATGGACGCACAGAGACGTCCACACAGACATGTAGATAAACAGATATGCAGAGATGTACACACACGGACGTACAGAGATGTAGACACAAGCACACAGAGCGATGTAGACGCTTTAACGGGCAGAAATATAGATACGCAGTGTTGAAGGACTTTCGTGTGTGGTTACTGGTTGTGTTGCTTGAATTCTGATCGTGCTAATATTCGTACGCGAATGGGGTGAACCTCACCTTTGGTTTGTCGTAATGCCTGAACTTGGCATCAAGATGTAAACAACTGTTCATCTTATTAACTCAGCAACTTGATATAAAATACATAATTCATAATGGTTGAATGGTGTAACATGATTCAACGAATAATGCCTCCGGTTCGAGTCCTTCACAATTTAATATGGATTACACACATACAACCAACGGGCTGATCACCCGTTTGCCAGTCACTTCGATTACGGAAACAACAGCAAATGGATTGATTTGCCATTGCCCTAAAGACGCCAATAGGCGTGATGGGAAACAATGGCAAAGAAAACCTATCTGCTGTTGCCCTAAGACGCCACTAGGCGTAATGGCCACTGACTGCTTTGACGGTCGGTGGCTAAGGACGGAAGAAGAAGAAGAAGACACACATACATAAACAGTTCAATTCACACATGAGGTACATGCATCAATCAATCAATAGCGTAGACTGCTGTTTTACATGTCAATGTCCGTTTAAGGATACAATGCAGTAATTGTCGTCAGAACATCACAGCTATATGCACGCGCAGATAGAATGGCTACCTGCCGACAGTGAGACTGTGAGTCTAATTACTTCGTATAAAGTAGACGATTATCTTTCTCCTTCCAAGGATTTAGTTAATCACTAACCTCCATAAGTTTCCTCTCATGTAGAGTTCTAGGACTGACCCTGGTCCATCATAAATGCACATATAAACGGCTATATCATGCCATTGAATTGGAAGGTTAACAAAACGCAGCTATTCAGCTTGGCGGTCAAGTAACAAAGGGTAGCGTCTCCTAGTTACCGACTGTGACCCAAACAACGCTAGACACGTCATAATCGATCGTGTATGGAGCGTTCAATAATTGAAACATCTATCGCAATATATTAAATGTCTTAACCTTTACAATTGCACGTCTGATAACCTTTAGCAGACGGCGTTAATATCATATACCGTAACAATTCCCTGTACACCGGGGAAAAAAAAATCGATAGATTTTTTTTTCAAGATCTATCCGACTTAACAATTTTTCAAAAAAATTTAATACAATCGTGACATATGGCCGACGATGTTCTGAGTAGAACCGTGTCGCGGTCATGTCAACTAACTATTTGTCATAGTCATCTAACATTAATCACATTATATATCAATATTATACATATTATTATATCAACTAAATAAAATGTCCAATGTTAATAGTGAATGATAGAATTAAATTAAAGTAAGGTCTGTCGTATTAGTATGTCATATAGGAATTAATTTGACTAATTAAAATTAAATTAATTAATTAAACTAAGAGTTAAATTATTAAGGTTCTAATGTAACGCGATGTTATGAGAGAAGAAAAGACAAAATAAGTGAGAAGAAATAGAAAGAAATTCGAATATAAGTTTAACTTAATTGGGTGTGTTAAGTGTTAGTGAATAATAACTATCTAATTTAACTAACTTAATAACGTATAGGTACATTAAAAAAAAATATTAATCTAATACTTGTGTGAGATTTATTTTCTCTTTTCATAATTTCTTCTTTTTATATTTCGTTCTCTTTTTTTGTTCTTTCATTTCATTTTTTTTCTCACATTTCATTTTATTGATAATAATTCAATTAAGAAGTTAAGTTAACTAATTAATTAGTATAGGATATGATGATCCATCCGTAGTCTTGATCCTGATGAATTCTTTTAGGCAAAAATGTTCAAACGTTTACGTTGGAAAGAAATGTCATTTATCCCAGCATCCAAGAATTAAATGCACATAGGATAATAAGTTCGACTTGTCGTCAGATATTGTTCCATGATTGTTCAACGAATATTCATATATTGTGTATGGACGTTAGACGAAGTTTCAATGTCAATATGTATACCTTGATTGTCTTTAGTTCAATTCTGTGATGCATATAGTGTTTATAAATATTAAATTGAAGGCAAGGTTAGTTCCCTTATAGTTGATACTTCGTTATATCCAATGTAGTGATGATTGACGTGTTTTAGGAATGTCAATGTTGATCATTCGTCGTCAATAGGATTACGTGACAACGCATCCGCCACAATATTTTCAGTGCCAGGAATATGTTCAATGGAGAATTAAAATGGCTGTAGAATGATTGCATATCTGGCGAGTTTTTGGCTCTTGTGGTTAGATCGACGCAAAGATGCTACAGCACGTTGGTCAGTTTGTATGGTGAATGGAGCACCAAGCAAAAAACTTTTCAAGTTTAGTTATTGCCCATATAACTGATAAAAGTTCCTTGTCCACTGTGGAATACTTTGTTTCTGCCGGCTTTAGCTTTCTTGAAATATATAAGGTAGGATGTAGAACGCCATCATGGTTCTGGAGCAGGCATGCACCAATGCCGTAGTTACTAGCATCTGTTCGTAAGAAAAATCTTTTGGAAGCATCGGGAAGTCTTAAAATTGGTTCATGCGAGAACAAATTTATAATTTTGTTGAAAGTTTCATTGCATATACCAGTCCATGTCACCTTCACCGGCATGTCTTTTTTTAACAATGAAGACAATACAGCCGTGATGGATGACAAGTTTGGTATGAATCTACTGTAATATTGAACAAGTCCTAACAAACTCCTGACCTGTTTCTTCGTCTGAGGAACTGCTATGTTTAGAATTTGGGAGACTGTACTAGGTAACGTTCGGATATATCCCGATCCAATGATATGTCCCAAAAAGGTTATCTCATTACACGCGATCTGCACCTTTGTAGGTTTAGCAGTTAGATGATAATTCCTTAGAGTGTCGAAAACATATCTAAGTCCCGAAACATGTTCCTCAAACGACGAACTAAACAAGCATATGTCGTCAATATATGTAATAACGTCTGGTCTACCTGATAAAATTTGTCGCATCAGGCGAATGAAGGTAGCTGGCGCATTAACAAGCCCAAAAGGCATCACATTCCACTGGTATAGACCTTGTGGAGTGGAAAATGCGGTGTAGTACTTAGCCTTTTCGGTCAGTGGTATCTGCCAATAACCTTTAGTTAAGTCTATCTTACTAAATATAGTTGCGTTGGATAGACGTGGCAGTAAGTCGTCGATAAGTGGATGTGGTTCGCTGTCAACTATAGTCTTAGCATTTAATTTTCTATAGTCAACACATAGTCTGATGTTATTGTCCTTCTTCCGGACAATCACTAATGGAGAAGAGAATGGCGAATTACTAGTCTCAATGATTCCCAGAGACAACATCTGTTCAAGTTCCTTAGTAGTTTTAGCAAGGAAATGTAAAGGAACCGAATAGGGATGTACACGAATAGGTGTATCATCATTGAGAGTAATGTCATGACTGATAGCCGATGTGCGACCCGGGACGTCGGTCAACACATCTGGATAAGATTGTAATAGATTAGCAATCTGTAGACGCTGTTGCAGTGTAACCGTTGAAGAGATGGTTACATCCCGCCAAGATTCAGTAGGTTGAACTACTGGTACCGGTAACGGTAACTGTACCTCAGGAAAAGAAGATTCTTCTTCCTGGATGACGGATAAGTTAGAATAATAACAAGTAGATACTGTGTTGTCATCTAGTTCATGAAAAATTGACTGTAAGTGTTCAGGACGTGTATGAAATTGCTTGAGCATGTTAATATGAAATATCTTTTTGTGTCCCTTGATATCTAAGACGTAATCAACGTCGGAAATTTTATCAATGACTTTGTAAGGACCATTCCAAGATATCAATAATTTATTGTTATTGTGAGGAAGTAACACATAAGCCTCATCGCCTGGGAATAATTGGCGTAATCGTCGAGACCTATTTTGTAGAGATCGAGCCTTAGCTTTTGCAGCCTCAGAAGAAGCTGTTGCCAAATGGCAAGACTCAATAATGTTCTTCCGAAGATTAATCACATACTCGTAAGATGACTGAGTGTCCTGAGTCATCTCCTCGTCAATTAATAAGTCTTTTATTAGTCCCATAGGACCTCTTGGGGGAGCACCAAAAACTAATTCAAAGGGAGAGAAGCCAGTCTGTTCATGCGGTACCTCCCGATAAGCAAATAGAACAGCTGGGAGTGCTCTGTCCCAGTCATGAGGGTGCTTAGCAGTAACCTTATGTAGTAGTTGTTTAAGTGTACGGTTAAGTCTTTCAACCGCACCATTACTCATAGGATGATAAATACTACTTAAATTCCTATCAATGTTCCAAGTTTTCATGACTTCCTTCATGGTGTCAGATATGAACTGTGACCCATGGTCTGATAAAAGTTTTCTAGGAAACCCTATTCTAGAAAAGATGAGATGTAGTGCATCAGCTACATCTGTAGTAGTGGTGGTTTTTAATGGGATAGCTTCTGGCCATCGTGTGCACAAATCAATGCACGTAAGGACGAATCTATGTCCTCTGGCCGATGGTAGCAATGGACCAATAATATCTATGGCCATCTTGTCAAACGGTCTTACTGAGATATCGCAAGCCTGAATAGGCGCCATGTGAAAAGCTCCACGTGCTTTCACTTCTTGGCATGTAGTACAGGAACGTACATACTGCGAAATATCTCTTGACACTCCTGGCCAAAAGAATGAAGACAGTACTCGAGATCGTGTTCGAGTATATCCCATATGTCCAGCACAATGTGAGTCATGTGCATGTTGAAGAATGTACCGTCTAAAAGTATACGGGACCATAACTTGTTGTTTCATTTGTGATTTGTCATTAAAACATCTAATCAATATGTCATTTTTAATAACAAACCAATGTTTGTTATTATTACCTGAGGATAAATTGTCAACTTTATCAACCAGCTTAAAAATTTTTTTTAAAGATTTATCCTCTTTTTGTTTGGTTGCAAATGTTTCCCTGTCAATAGGTGAATTGACTACAAACTCCTCTTGGTTGTCTGCATCCATCTTATTATCACTAAATTTCTCCATGAGTTGAGTCTGCGCTCTAGTCGTCACGGCGTTTCCAGTGCATAGGTTATGTTTCTCCCATTCTATGATCTCATCTGGAGTACAATCTTTACTACCGTGTATACGACCAACCATCAGATCAGCTATAGGCTTTTTTAGCATACATACTTTTACATTCCCTGTGAAAAAGGGTGTTCTAATATGAACAATAGCTGTGGGGTAAAACTCAATAGTTCCACCAAATGTCATGCAGCGTACATATTCTCCTGTCGCACAGCTAGGATGTACCAGCGACTGACGTACACCAATCGTTGTGGATCCTGAATCCCTCAGCACTGAGACGACGGATCCATTAACTAATCCCCTGTTAAAAATTAGTAAGCCTGTTCCATCGTTGACTGCAAGACCTACCTCTGGTGTAATATGTCCGCAGTTAAGCACTGTTTCTTTCGCCTTCTGAAAAATAAGATTGCATTGTTGGCAACTATTTGCCACATTATAATTAATAGCAAAACATGCAGCAGAAGACTGTGTTGTATTATTGTCAAGTGGGACCTGAGCTATAGGGGTAGTATTATTTGTAACTGCCGCCCCTGTATTATGGTTGTAATGAGATGATCCCCGAGAATGAGATCGATTCCGAGTATAATTGTTAGAATTATCTCGTCGTCCTCTATAGTAACTATTATCTCGATGTCTCGAGCCATGATTATTACCATTCCAGTTATTGTTATTATTGGGAGTATGTGATCGATTATAATTAGTGTTATGTTGACCATTGTGGTAGTTTGTTTGAGGTGAATAATTTCTATCTCGTGATCTACCTCTGTTGAACTCATTTTTATTGTTGAAATCATTATTATGTCCCTTCTGAAAGTTAACATTGTGATTTCTTTGGAACCTACTTCTGTCTACACTGTGATGTCTTTGTTTGTTATTATGATTGTAGGCCATATTAGACGCCACAGGTAGAGGTTCTCTTAATGAGGAGTTAGAAATGGTTGCATTCGGATGTGCCGAACAGTAGTTTAAAGAAATTTTTTCTAACTCGTCGATAGTACCTGGTTTACGCTCCTGCAAATATGCAAAAAAATGGCTGGCTAACCGAAGATAATACCTTATCCCGTAGTAGTAAATCAACTAATTTGTCGTACGATTTGTTGACTTCTGCCAGTTCAACCCATCTATTAAATGTATTGCGTATGTTCGCAATGAATCCTGCAAAATCTTTTGGAGATTCAGGTAAAATTCCCTTAAATTTCAACCTACAGTGTTCCTCGTCCAGGTGAAACCTTCGTAAAAGCAAGGACTTAATAGCACCGTAGTTATTTGCTATTGATGGGTCAGCATTTTGAGAAGCCGTCAATGGTTCTCCAACCAAGAATTCATTTAACTTGAGTACCCATGACTCTTCAGGCAAATGATTTGTTTTGCAAGTCTGTTCAAAACGTGACAGGAACGATGAAAGGTCGTCCACGTTTAAGTTGAAAGTGGGTAATTTAAAGTTGTAGAAATGTTTAGTTTGGCTGGATGACGATCCATTTTGTGAGTTATTATTCTGGTTTGCATCAGCACTTTGTGCTTGTAATCTTGCTGTCTCCAATTTAATACGCGCCAATTCCATTTCTTGTAGAAAAATAATTTCCTCTCGTTTCAATTTATTCTCTTCTTCCTGTTTGGTAATTGCTCTTTGCTCTTCTCTTTCACGTTGAGCAATCTCTCTTAATCTATTTTCCTTGGCAATTTGCTTCATCTCACGTTCCTCCTCCTCTTTCTTTAATGCAGCCTTTTGTTCCTCTATTTCTGCTTTATGTTTTTCCAGTTCTGCCTCAGCAAACTGACGAAGTTCTTGGGATTTATAACCATATTCCTTACCAATTTTAACGAAATGGTCTATAGTAAGCATTTTGACTTTTATATGGTAAGTAATTATTGGTAATTACTGATTAAAATAGTCAATAGTAGCTTCAGAGTAATTATTTATACTTACTCAACTTAGGAATATTCAATATAAATAATCACAATAGTACTGAACTCGTATGTCTAAGTTCAACTAATAGACAATATTTTGTAACAATATTGTATCTAAGTACTAACTATATCATAAATAGTTATGATATCTGTTAACTATAATGTAATTACATCACACAATTAATCTTAATATCCAATAATGTTGGGTATGATTCCTAGTAATTATATTGTTCAATGTACTAAGTCACTCTCTTAGTACTAGAAAAGTATATTAAATAATATACAATGGGTCTATTACCTCAAAGGTAGACTATAAGATTATTTTATTTGGTCAATATATATATTATATTATTATGCCCTAGGCATCTCTTATAAATTGCAGTGCTAATTTCTTGGACTATCACTGCATAATTATGCAATGTCCCATATTAACCTTAAATGTCAGAAAAAAATTAATTAAATTAAATTACAAGTGTATTATTGAATATAATGTTATAGTATTAATGTAGTATATAATATATATCATGAGTACAAACAAAACAATGATGCAACTAAAGGGTACAAACAATGTCAAGACGCAAACAAGACATTTTCACAATTAAAAATGAATTTATGAACTAAATAAAAACAAGCGGAAGTGTCACACGGAAAACGAAGGGTCAAAGATTGACCCGAGGTCAACTGAATATGCAAAGTACACAAAAAAAAATGACTGCAAAAAATGATGACATCACAGGACTCATAACGGACGAACATTTAACAATCATAAAATAAATTGATAGTAAGAGTAGACTGGACGAAATAGTTAACGAACATGATACAAAACTGAATAAAAATGTGAACTTAGTACAAATAAAATACACCAGTTATCTACGGAACGGCACAGCTAACACAAATCGTCAGACGACAGCAGATTTGGACAGGTAGTCCAATGGCAAACCTCAATGGGGCTTCCAAAAGTGCAATCGTTTAACTGCCCTAAGAAACGACCGAAATCAATTCAGGCATCGTGAGAGCCACAGAATCTAATTTCGGTTCATCCTCCCTACCTCCCACTAATTAACAACACATTAAGACAAAAAAAAAGTACATTAAACATAGGTAAAAACATGCCGATGTAGGCAGAGGGCATGGACTCAGTTAGCACTGTCACGTTAACGACAATAATTATTGAGCTAAACTTATCTTTATTTGCTGCTTCACTTGATGCTCGTTGTCGTCGACGGCTAGGCCTGTGCCTTTGACTGTCTGCTCCTGTAGTCCATATCGTGTGTTTGCTTCAATGGCTCATGTTTCCCCTGGTTAGACTTAGGAAACGGCTTTGGTTTCTCCGACAGTTCACCTACACGACTTTCGGTGACGTCACGTTGTTAGGCATTATAATGAGTACTGCGTCATCTTCGACTGGATCATGTGATCGAAAATTGATCGTAAATATTATGATTAATCTGTGCGTAAGGAACAGAAGTTTGTTTCTTTTTTCTGTCGTTCCCCGCATTCGGCCGCCACTTTTGTTGAAGGACTTTCGTGTGTGGTTACTGGTTGTGTTGCTTGAATTCTGATCGTGCTAATATTCGTACGCGAATGGGGTAAACCTCACCTTTGGTTTGTCGTAATGCCTGAACTTGGCATCAAGATGTAAACAACTGTTCATCTTATTAACTCAGCAACTTGATATAAAATACATAATTCATAATGGTTGAATGGTGTAACGTGATTCAACGAATAATGCCTCCGGTTCGAGTCCTTCACAATTTAATATGGATTACACACATACATAAACAGTTCAATTCACACATGAGGTACATGCATCAATCAATCAATAGCGTAGACTGCTGTTTTACATGTCAATGTCCGTTTAAGGATACAATGCAGTAATTGTCGTCAGAACATCACAGCTATATGCACGCGCAGATAGAATGGCTACCTGCCGACAGTGAGACTGTGAGTCTAATTACTTCGTATAAAGTAGACGATTATCTTTCTCCTTCCAAGGATTTAGTTAATCACTAACCTCCATAAGTTTCCTCTCATGTAGAGTTCTAGGACTGACCCTGGTCCATCATAAATGCACATATAAACGGCTATATCATGCCATTGAATTGGAAGGTTAACAAAACGCAGCTATTCAGCTTGGCGGTCAAGTAACAAAGGGTAGCGTCTCCTAGTTACCGACTGTGACCCAAACAACGCTAGACACGTCATAATCGATCGTGTATGGAGCGTTCAATAATTGAAACATCTATCGCAATATATTAAATGTCTTAACCTTTACAATTGCACGTCTGATAACCTTTAGCAGACGGCGTTAATATCATATACCGTAACACGCAGACGTACAGACATGCAGGTACAGACATACAGATAAACTTTAATGCAGATATGTAGACACTTAATGGGGCAGAAATATAGACATACGAACGTACAGAGATGAAGACACACTAACGTACAGAGATGTAGACACAGACATACATATATGTAGACACGCCGACATAGATATTGACACAGACATACATAAATGTAGACACGCCGACGTAGATATAGACACAGACATACATAAATGTAGACACGCCGACATAGATATAGACACAGTCATACATAAATATAGACACGCCGACATAGATATTGACACAAACATACATAAATGTAGACACACCGACATAGATACAGACATACATAAATGTAGACACGCCGCCATAGATATAGACACAGACATACATAAATGGAAACACGCCGACATAGATAAAGACACAGACATATATAAATGTAGACACGCGGACATAGATATAGACACGGACATACATAAATGTAGACACGTGGACATAGATATAAACACAGACATACATAAATGTAGAGACACGGACATACAGAGATGTAGATAAGATGTAAAAATAAACAGACCTTCAAAACTATAGACACAGAGATACCGAAAAAAACTGATGTGCAAAGATGTAGACATAAAGGTATTGAAACACTGACGTGCAGAGATGGAGACACTCAGACATACGGATTTGTAGACACATGGACGTAGAAGCAAAGAAACATGGGAACTGATAGAAGCAAAGAGCCATAGATATTAGCCAACAGAAAAACAGAAGTCAGCGTGCAAAGAAGTTGACACATCCAGACTGCACATGGAGAAACATTCCTACAAGATGTGGACCCATACATAAATCTTGGCAGTAAAAGTTGGGGGAACGGAAAGTGAAATGAAATAAGTATACATAAGACCAAGAGGAGCTTTCATTGCAGTGAGCATTTTTGGAAATGAAAAGAATTCATGTCCAACACAGATAAACGAATCTTCAACTCAGATGGCAAGACAATCAATCAGTACCCTTTAGCTCCCCAAGGAGCAAACGCCTTCAACAAACAAATGCCAAGTTCTCCTGTCATGTGCCATCAGCTCAAGTTCTTTCCATGTTTTCCTCATCATTTTCACTTCTGTATCTAGTTCTCTTCTCTATGTGTGTATTGCTCTACCTCTGCCTATCTTTACCTGGGGATTCCAGAACAAGGACTGCCTTGTAATGCTATCAACAGGTTTCATCAGTATGTGTCCTATCTATCGCCAGCGTCTTCTTATCTCTTGTTCCACTGGCATTTGTCTAGTTCTTGTCATCAGTTCCACATTTGTAACGTTGGGATACCATTTTAATCCTTCTATTCCACGCAAGCACCCGTTGGTGAAAGTCTGTAGCTTTTTTATTGTTGTTTTTACTGTTCTCCATGTTTCAGAGCCATACAATAGTACTGACTTGACATGTGAGGTGAAGATTCTTATTTTTGTGTTGGACCCGATTTCTCTTGATCTCCATATTTCTGAATGCTTTTTGTATTCTTATATTGGTATCATTGTCTGTCCCTCCAACGTTGTCTATATTGCTGCCAAGATTATGTGTACGATTCTACATCTTCTAGTGGTGTTTCTTCAAGTTCAACCTTTTTGTTATATGAAACACCGAGAAGTTATAGACTTAAACATGGGCGCTTGCTTGCGCGGAGTCGAAGATTTGAGATGTCATGACAAGATCATCAGTGGCCAACGGATGGGAAGAGCCGGGCATATGCCTGTGAACACAACATGAGAGAAAGGCGCTGGTGATGGATAGGATACTTTACTTAGTCGTTCCCCTTCTACCGTGAGGTGTAGAGGTTTGGAAGAGAGAGCGCCAGACTATCCTATCGGCTGTCTTCCTCCTGGCCTGGTTCCATTCTAGTCCTCGGTCCTTCAAAGATTGTCTAATGTTGTCCTCCCAGCGGACTCTGGGTCGTCCTAGGGGTCTGGATCCTTGGCTCTTTGTTTCCCATGCTTGTCGTGGTAGCCGGTCTTCTCCCATTCTGCAGACATGGCCAAACCATCTTAGTTGGGACTGTTCTACTTGGGTCTGCAGCGGGTGGGATTTAAGGCCTTGACGTATCGTCTGGTTGCGTACCATGTCTCTTCTTGTTACTTCAACCACCTTCCTCAGATACCTCATTTCTGAGGTTTGGATCTGGCTTTTGTGGGTTGTAGTCATTGCCCATGACTCGCATCCATATGTCAAGAATGGGACAGGTGGAGCGGTATACAGCCATCTTCGTTTTCTTACCAACCACTCTCTCTTGCTGAGGAATCCTCGATTTATGGCCTGAAAAAGTCTCCAAGCTGCTGCTTTTCGAGTGGCCAACTCTTCTTTGATGGATAGGATACACCTAGAGAAAACCGGCAAATAGCATTACAAAACATTCCATGTTCTGGAATCACAGGCTAAGAGAAGTGGACGGGGACCTAAAAATACGCGGAGAAGGGAATGCGAGACACACATGAAAGTGAAACTGAGCAAAAGATATGGAAAGAAATTGAATGGAAAGCACTGATCAAGAAAGGCTTGGCGTGATTTTTTAAGGCCTAAGTTCCACAGGGATATATATATATATATATATATATATATATATATATATATATATATATATATATATATATATATATATATATATATATATATATATATATATATATATATATTTCTTTCTACATGTCATTGGGCCGAAGGGCTTAAGCCCACGCGCTGCTAGAATTATATATATATATATATATATATATATATATATATATATATATATATATATATATATATATATATATATATATATATATATATATATATATATATATATATATATATATATATATGCCACGTGTAGTTCCCGAGGGTCTCCGAAGAGACCAAATAAAAATATATGACTACTGCGCCCTCACGCATGTCGTACAAGACGACTAATTTGGTGTTGTACATTGAGGGTAAGGGGGGGGGGGGGGGGACCTTATTGTGTAAACCAAATTTCCCCAGAAACCACTGTTACCAGAGTATGTAAATGCTTGGTGCTGGCTTCCTGCAAAGGAGTCAGCTGCAGTGGGCGCGAAAGAAAATTATATATATATGATGATGATGATGATGATGATGATATAATCCCTTTAGCTGTGAGCAGGTAGCTCTTGACAGCCCATTGCCTCTCTGACAAAGGTGCAAGTCTTCCTCAGTTGCTGTGATGATGTGTAGAGTGTATTGTGGATGGTTGGGTGCGATGGGAGTAGTTGGCGTCGCAGGTCTGTTAGTCTTGGGCACTGTAACAGTAGGTGTTCAACTGATTCCTCATGGTGGTGGCAGTGCCTACAGTTTGGTTCACGTAGTGGGTCTATTCTATTTAAATGTTTATTGACAGGGGCATGGCCTGTTCTCAGCTGGAAAATTAGACTCTGATCTCTTCTTTTCAGTTGTTTAACTGGATCTTGAGGGTTTGGTTTAGCTTGATGTTTGAAGAATAGCCGCCCTGTCTGGGAGGAAGCCCATTGGTTTAGCCATTCTTCCCTATAATTGTTTCTCAGGATCTGTTGGCAGGTTTGCAGTGTGGTACTTGATGGGAACTGGGTGTGGTAAAGTGGGATGTTATAAATATTTATAGGGGACTTAGTGTACTGACTGAGATCAGCTGTGAAGGTATCTATATCTATTAAGAGTAGTGTATTATAGATAACCTTACTTGCTACCACATATCTCTATATCTCAGTCAGAATTATTCTGGAATAGTGTGATGCTACGTTATGTGTCTAGGGTATGTGTATGATGAAGTGTAAGTCACAACAACAGACAGATAAACAATTTAATGTAATCCACTACTCTTGACAACACTGTGACACTCACATACATATAACACTCTATGAGAATATCTTAAAGGAGGCACTGATAACTTTCAAATAACAATATGTATTCATTACTGGCATGAATGAATATGTGTCCTGATTCAACTACAAGGGAATCAGGAATCACAATCAATTTAAATTACAAGTTATGTACAGAATGTATTTAATATGAATATTGTAGTGACATATATTATTACAAATGTTCTATGTGTGTCAGTTGTGTAGTAGTAAAATGAGGTAATACTGGTTTTGTTTTGTTCAAGCTCTGTTGGTATTTGTCATCATGACTTCAATAGTTTGTCTTTAGGGACTAGTATTGGAGATGTTCACAGTTCCTGATTTTAAGACAAGTAAATTCCCCTCTTAATGTTAATTTTACAAAGTCAGTTCAAGATGAGGGGACATAATGTTGAGCTCAGCTGGCCAAGTTAGCTTATCTGGCGTGATGGCGGCAGGAAAGGACTCCTCTGCTCGAATTCTCCTCTGGGCTCTGGAGACACCTCACTGATAGCTAAAAGGACCAAGGAGTATGCTGTCCGACACTGGATTCAGCAAAGCTCTGACTAGATGCTGCTCAGTACCATCAAGACCACTGTCCCTGAAATCAAGAAGGATGTACCTTCTACTTCATAACTAATTTATATTTTCTTTTTACACTGATCACAATACATCACAAACATTGCGTTCAGAGCGTTAGGCCAACAGTCAGCTTCATCTGAAATACTTTATACCAGCATTACCATCCTTAATGGTCACTACGCCTCTGCACTTCCAGCATTATTTCTGTCTAATCAATCATCCAGGTGTCAGTGTACTATTTGGCCATTCCATGCCGTTTTACTACCCTCCGACACCCTCTGTTCAGGCTGGAGCATTACAGGCTTTACCTCACATTTGCCACTGAACTACACATATATATACAGGCATAAATCAACAATTCACATTCAATTTTCATTAAAAGATATTGAATGGTTCAAGCTTACCACAATTCATACGAATAAACACAGATACGTTGATTAGCAATGAATTCTGGCACAAACTGGCACAAATTTCCATCTGCCTATGTTCCAGGCTTTTATTTAACACAATTATGAGCTGGCTTCAACGCACTGTTGCTTTATCAAGATCATTTAAACAAGTGGTCTCGAACTAACGCTCCCAAGTGTGTATATCAGCGAGACTGGCCAATGAGCCACGTTTCGACAAGTGTTTGAAAAAATGTTACCTTTTCCCGTTTCCCCTAACAACGAAAGATAGTATTTATAGTTCGACCAATCGTGGTTAGGCTTTCATTTGTTGCGCTCCAATCAATTTGGAGTTTACATGGTAGGCTATTTATGTAACGTAAATTTTTTTCAAACACGTTATAAAAAATTTTATGAGCAGAAATGATTTCATGCTGTCAGGCAGCCTCACTATTTTATTTTGGGTATAATTTATTAATTCCTGGACTATTTGCGTAACGTTTTACATATTATTTGTCAGCAAGCCCTAAGGAACCAAATTTTCCCACTTTAAAAGAGCTACGTGGCTGCGTTCAAAATATGTATTTTCTACCTCCTGTTTCGAAGATGTGCTGTCTGGGTACTGTTATGTTTTCAACCGTAAACCCATCTATTGTTATCTTTCCTAATAAGCGTTTGTTATGATTTATAAACCTAACTCTGGGAAAGGGTAGTGTATTTTATCACTGTCCGTCTGAAAAAAAGTTAGTGCATGTAGCCTTACACGCGTGATAGTAGTAATTGTGTATCGCGCGACGCGTGTTTAGTGTTCGGCTTTCTGCCTCTCCCTTCTCGCTATCCTTTAGTCCATCTGTTCGTTCGTTTTGGTAACGTAACGTAATGTAGAAAAAGACATGAATGGAATTTAAAATTTAGGTCATTACGCAGTACTGCCTCTTAAATGTTTTTCCAAGAAATACAGCACACGTTTCATTGAAGAAAGCGGGTATAATACAGTAAGCTTTTACTATCAACGTGAAAGCGTTACAATTTGCAGACGAAGCAGAAAACAAGGGGGATTTCGAGTACTTTCTTTGTGACAGCACTGTTATTTTACCATTGCTCTTCTCTTTATTAATTTTATTTGTTAGGCTTCATATTTACCTAATAATTTATATATGTGGATTAGAATATTTCATGACACCTCCCCTCTTAAAACAGACATTATATGTCAGTCCTTTATTCTATATACACATAGAGAAATTTATTATTATTTCTGGGGTTTACGGTGATTCTCATCACACGGATGGCGGCTTAAAAAATCCGCTCCCAAATTGGTTTTTCCAGATATATACTCGATGCTAAAATTATATGGAGCCAAAAGTAAAGACCATCGGAGTAACCTGGAGTTCTCATGCTTAGCCTGTGCTAGAAACGATAAAGGTTTGTGATCTGTTTGCAACTTAAATGCCTTCCCATATAGATAAATATTGAATTTCTTTATTGCCCATATTACTGCAAGACATTCTTTTTCGCTAGTTGAGTAGTTGATTTCAGCTATATTCAACTTTCTGCTAGCATATGCCACTGGGCTTAATTCCCCATCCAATGCATCTGATTTCTGTACTAAAGTTGCACCTAGCCCATTATTACTTGCATCCGTCCTTACTATGAATTCTTGACTTAAGTCAGGTAATTTCAAAATGGGTTTACTTGTGAGCTTTTCCTTCAATTCTTGGTAAGTCATTTCACATTGTGGTGTCCATGTAATGCGATCTGGAAGTCCTTTACGTGTCAATTCAGTTAACGGTGCACATATGGAATTAAAGTTTTTGATATACTTCTGGTAGAAACCACATAATGAGACAAAGGATCTCACGTCCTTCTTGGTTTGTGGTCTCGGGGCTTTCTGTAGTTTCTCTAAAATTCTTTGGGTCAGGGGTCATGTTTCCCTGATAAACTGTGTGTCCCAAAAATTCCAATTCTTTACATCCAACGCAACATTTGGTTGGTCGGGCTGTTAAATTTGCCTCCCTAAGTCGATTAAACAGCATGTTCAGAGAGTCAATGTGTTCCTCAAATGTTTCTGTTGCTATAAGGATATCATCCATAAAATTTGTTATACAGGGATTATTCAGAGGATCCAATAATTTTCTCATCATTCTAGAGAAGACACTAGGCGCATTCTTCAATCCAAATGGCAATCTATTAAACTCATAGTGTCCTTCTGAGGTACTAAAAGCTAGGTATGGTCTAACCTCAGGCTTTACTGGAATCTGATAGTATCCTTTACTCAGATCCACTTTTGAGAAATATTTAGCTTTATTTAGTCTGGCAAACAGCTGATTTGTATCCGGCAATGGATCCACCTGTCCTTCTGTAATAGCATTCAGTCTCCTGTAATCTATACAGAGTCTATGTTCTCCAGAGGGCTTCCTTAAGAGTAACAACACCGGAACTATACGAAAACTCACTGTGCGAAATAATTCCTTCCTTCAACAGATAGTCTATCTCTTCCTTCAAAGCTTTCTCCTTAGCAAACGGAATCGAATATGGTTTCATACAGACAGGTGTGGGGGTCTATCAGTTTCATATCATATTCCAATAGGTTTGTATGCCCTGGTCGGTCTGTTAACCCCTCTGCATGATTATTTAGAACCTGTTGCACTCTCTCTTTCTGAGTTTTCGTTAAATGTGTACTGATTTTCACCTGTGCTGCTGTCTCACAGGGGTGTAATGGATATTCAAATGATGAAAGTGGTTCCTTTTTCATCTCCATGGCGATGGACAAGGTCAACAAGTGTGTCTCTTCCTGATGTTCTCTTTCCAAATATTTATTCAGGAGATTCACATGATAGATTTTTTCTTTCCCCTTCTTATCTATCTTATAATTTGTTCTAGACACTTTGTCTAAAACTGTATATGGACCCTGCCATCCAATTTGTAACTTATTCTGACTCCCGGGCAAAAGAAGCAGTACTTTCTCTCCCACAGCCAAATTTCTGTCTTTCGCCTTCCTGTTATAATAGGCAGCATGTTTCTTCCTGGCTTGTTTCAAATTTTCATTGGCAAGTTTCCAGCCAGTTTTCAACCGAGTGGTCAGCTCATTCACATATTGGTATGAAGATGTAATGTTTTCCTCTGCCTTTTCATCAGTCCACGTTCTTAACAAAGCTTCAAGTGGACCTTTTATTGGCCTTCCAAACAATAATGTTGCCGGGGCCATACCGGTTGAACTATGGGGTACCTCCCGATAAGCAAAGAGGGCGGCGTGCAGGTACTGGTCCCATGTATCTGGTTTTTCGTGTGCCAACTTTCTCAGGATCGACATCAATGTGCCGTTAAATCTTTCCACTTGGCCGTTCCCTTGGGGATGATACACACTACAATGGAAGTGTTTGGCCTGAAGATCCTGAAAACTTCTTCAGTTAGTTTCCCCTTGAACTGAGAGCCATTATCAGTCAAGATTTGATTGGGAAAGCCTAACCTTGTGAAAATTGTGAGCAATGCCTCTGCCACATGTTTAGAATCAATCGATGACAGGGCTACTGCCTCTCCCCACATAGAACAAGTGTCCACCAGAGTCAGAATGTAGCTGTTCCTTCTCTTGGTTCGGGTGAGAGGTCCCACAAGATCCACGGCAACTCTCTCAAAGGGTGTTCCCACTATGGGCATTTCCCCCAGAGTTGCTGGTGCAGTCCAATGTTTAGGTGCTACTCGTTGGCACTCTGGACAGGATTTTACATATCGTTTGATATCTTCAGTTATTCCTGGCCAGAAATAGTGACAAGCTATTCGCTGTCCTGTTGCGCTGATTCCCATATGACCACTGAAGGGAATCGCATGCCCTAGTTCCAACACTTTAGTCCTATATGAAGTGGGAAGGACCAGCTGTCCGTGACCATTGGATTCAGATCCAGCCTTCCTATATATCAGTTTGTTCTTCATATCTCCCTTGCCTGGAGGTGTATGAGATTTGGGCAACTTCTTGAAACATGGCTTGAGTGTTTTGTCCTCAGCCTGTGCCTTCCTCATCTCATCTGGGTGAGTATTTATGGGATTATCCTCCTCCTTCTTTGACTGTGATCTGGTCTGCACTGTTGCCAATATCACAGGTCTCTTGGGATTCCCCAAGAAGACATATCTACACCCCAATATTAGAGGGTAGATTGGCTCATTTATCACTGCTGCTTTTATGATTCCTTCCACATATCGCGTTTTCACTTTTATTCGGGCGACGGGAAGTGTCATGGTAGCTACATCCTTGGTTGCAGTTTGAATCTCCACTGTTTCTGTGGTGTATTGATCGGCCTGCACCAGGTGAGAACTCACAACGGAATCGTAATCTAAACCGGTATCATATAAACATCTTATAGTGACACCATTACAGATGACATCTTCACACACTGGGGGGGTGGTATGGTTCCTGTAATTCTTCAGGTTTGCCCTTCTTTTCCTTTTTCCCCGATGTCATAGCAGCAAAATGAGGAGGTTTCCTTCTACAATGGTCAGTGTCATGATTGTTCATCTTACAATTTTTACACCACCTTTTTCCTTGGTTGAAAGATTTTTCTTTCATCATATTTCCTTTCATCGAATTGTGGGAATTTATTTTTATTTTCATACCGTGGCCTATCAAATTGGTGCTTACCTTTATTTTGATCCTTAGGATCAAATTTATTAAAGTTCTGTGGTGCCCTAAAGTTATCCACTTGTTTCTTTTTATTACCTGTTACCTCTGCTTGAGCTGCTTGATACCTTTCAGCAACATTTAGCAACTCATCCAGCCTCTCTGCACCTTGTTCCATGAGAAACTTTCTCAGGTCTGGAGCCATGGACTCTCTTAGTTGCTCTATAAGGACCATTTCCTTAAGATCTTGGGTTTTCCCCAGAGAAGTCCGTTTCTCCAAGTATGTCTCTATTCGTGCAGAGAACTGGTGATAGGTTTCACCTGACAGTAGTTTAGCATTCCTAAATTTTTTCCTATAAAATTCTGCATTCTTTTCATACCTTAACAAAAGAGCCTGCTTTAGCATGTCATAATTTTCCTGATCACCTCTGCTCATTTTTGCAAAAACTTCATAAGCTGCCCCACGAAGTCCCAGAGATAACTTTAAGCTCCACCTTTCTCTCTCTAACCCATACGTGGTAGCTAATAGTTCATACCTATTTAGGTAGCTCTCTATATCATCGTCTTTCTCAACAAAATGATCTAAATGAAAATTCATAGCTGAGGTTGAGGCTTTCCCTGAGTAAACCGTAGCAGGCATCAGAGGCAAAGGGGACTGGCACCCATTTTTCAGGAGCATGGCCTTGAAAACTCCCAAATGACTCACCCTTTAGTCGTAAACTCATGTTCCCTTTGTAATCTTTTCAAAGCTTTCAGTCGTAACCATGTCCCTTTGTAAGCTGTGTTCGCCCTCCTTTTTCTTCTCTTTTCATCCTCTGCCGCTGCTGCTTATTCTTTCTACTTTAATCTTTCTGCAGCTGACAGTTGAAGTTAATTTTCTATCTTCTCTTTTAGTCTTCTCTTTTCTGCTTCCAATTTCTTTTCGTGCTAAATAGATTCTCTTTGTCAGCCTCAATCCTCAATCTTCATGCAACCTCTTTAGTCTCAGCCTCAACGTCTTGCACGACAAACTTCTACGCCAATAGTCTCAGCTCCAGCCTCAAGACCCTTGAAACATGCCCTGTCAACACTTCCTTAGAATTTTCCCTTGTCTAGACGCTCACTCTCTCAGCCTTTTCTTAGCCTTTCTTTCGGCTTCTCAACTAACCTTTATTCCAGTTCAGCAGCGAGTCATTCAATAAAAAGATTTGTCACATTCACCGCCCGATATGTGACGTCATAGGCACAATCGCCTCCGGCATCTATAAAATACAGCTTTGCCCCATCTAATCCTAAGCCTCTTTTGCAGTCTGAACCGCAAAGCAGATCGAAATTTGGCCCAGGTCAGGTCCGCGCCATTTTGTCTATTGCAGGTTGGTTAACATTTATAACAAGTCTCTAACTCCAACAAATTCAATCTTCTACATATACTAATGGACAACACAAGGCAACGTGGAGCTCAAACCTTATTTAATTCCACCCAAGGATACCTTTTAATTCTTTGCTATTATTCCACTCTGAAGTTTGAAGTACCCCAATTATTTTTTAATAGGGAAAAGATTCAAATAATGCCCAATGAGCGAGGACACCACCAATATATATGTGGGTAGAAATGTGGGCTATGTTTTATATAATGTATGTTATAGGGGGGATTAGTTGTACTGTACGACTGAGATCAGCTTGTGAAAGTGTATCTATATTCTAGATTACTAGAGTAGTGTATTATATAGATAACCTTATTGCTACCACATATCTATATATCTCAGTCGCGCAGAATTTATTCTGGAAATAGTGTGATGGATCTACGTTATTGTGTCTAGGGTATGTTATGATTGAAGTGTAAGTCACAACAACAGACAGATAAACAATTTAATTGTAATCCACTTACTCATTGACAACACTGTTCATGTGACACTCACATTACATTGTATATACACTCTATGAGAATATCTTCAAAGGAAGTCACTGATAATTTTGTTGGTGGTGGAAGGGTGTAGTTTATTGGTGTGTTGAGAGGAAATAAGGAACAATATGTAATTCGGATATTAGCTGTATGGCGATAAAGGTGAGAATTGTGTCCTGATTCAAATACAAAGGAATCCAGGGAATCACTCAATCATTTTTAATTACTAAGTTATGTGTACTAGACTTGTATTTAATAGTGAATATTGTAGTGACATTATATTATTAAAATATATCCTATGTGTGTCAAGTTTGTTTTGTTTTTTTTTTTTTAAAAAAGGGGGGGTAATAAATGAGGTAATACTGGTTTTGTTTTGTTTTAGCTCTGTTTGTATTTGTCCTTATGACTTCAATAGTTTGTCTTTAGGGACTTAGTATTTGGTGATCGTTGTCACTCAGTTGTTTCTGGATGTTTAAGACAATTAAAGTTCCCTCTGCTTAATGGTTAAGGTGCTTTGTGATACAAAGGAGAAAGTGTCAGTTCAGCTGACTGAACTGGGGGGAGTACATAAAGATCGATGAGTAGCTAAAGCTGGCCAAGTGTGTTAGCTTAGTGTCTTGCGTTGGATGGTTGCAAGGCTCAGCGGGGGAAAGGAGACTTCTCTGCTGCGAAGTATTATTCTCTCTGTTATTGCGTAGGGACATCGTGGAGGGACACGCCTCAGACTGATAGCCTTAAAAGACCAAGGGAGTTAGATATGCTGTCCGACTCTGTATTCAGCAAAGCTCTGACCAGGTGCTGCTCAATACCATCAAGACCACGGTCCCTGAAAACAAGAAGGATGTACCTTCTACTTCATAACTAATTTATACTCTCTTTTTACACTGAGCACAATACATCACAAACATTGGTTCAGAGCGTTAGGCCAACTGTCAGCTTCATCTGAAATACTTTATACCAGCATTACCCTCCTTATATGGTTTACCACGCCTACACTTCATGTCATCTAATTACAATCACAAAACTAGGTATTTGCGTTCCAGAGGTTAGGCCAACACCAGTGCCGTTGCTATCGCGTTGGCTGAAATACTTTCATATATACCGACTACCTCCTGTTACTAGGGTCGGAGCATTATAGGCTTTATCTCCTGTTTGCCACTGAACTACACATATATATACAGGCATAAATTAACAATTTACATTCAATTTTCATTAAAAGATACTGAATGGTTCAAGCTTGCCACAATTTCATGGAAATAAACACAGCCGCGGTAGCATAGTGGTTAGTGCCAGATGGCTTCCATGCGCAACGTGGTCTATGGTTTACTTAGTCGCCCAGATCGAGGCGGAAAAATTTAGTGTGTTCAGGCAACAAACGTGCTCCTGGGTCGACCCATGCCGCGCAAATGGGTGTGTGAGCAGAGCTGTTCTACATGGGCAGGTTAATGGCGGCCAGGTCGTGATGCCGACCACATCACCCCTGTGTGCCGACGGTCAAGATAATCACTGGGCCTAACACATATTCACATTCAATATGCCTTATAAATGGGTATTGTAACGGGTTCAAGCTTTCGAACAATTCATACTTTTTTTATACTACAGAATACGTTGATTAGCAATGAATTCTGGCACAATTACTGGGCACCAATATTTCGAAATTCTGCCTCTATGTTTCACCAGGGAGCTCTCTCTTTTTATTTAACACAATAAGAGGGGTGGCTCTTGTCAACGCACTGGTTGCTTTTATCAAGATTCCTTTGTAAGGAAACATGTGGTCTGTGAAAATACTATACGCTCCGCCTCATGTGTTGGTATATCAGCAGTGATCTGGGCCCAATGAGCCACGTTACGAAATATGGTTTCGTAAAAATGTTTACCTTTTTTTTCGCGTTTTCCCCGTTAATCAACGAAAGATTAGCTAGTGTTTATAGTGCGTACGCATTCGTGTGTGTAATAGGCTTTTGTCTGGAGAGTTTGTTGCGCTCCAATCAATTTGGGGAGTTTGTAGACATGGATTAGGTATTTATGTATACGGTAAGGTTTTTTTCCAACACGTTATAATAAGAAAATTTTTTAGTGGATGGCTCTAGAAGAGTTGATTTCGAGTGTCATGTTATGAAGGCAGCTGTCCTCCACCTATTGTATTCTTGGGGTTATTAATTGTATTGAATTCCTGGACTATTTGCGTGAGAAACGTTTTACATATATAACTTTGTCGCCGCAAGCCTGTTTAAGGAAACGCGCCCCTCAATTTTCCCACTTGTATAAAGAGCTACGTGAGCTGCTTTCAAAAATTATGTATGTTTCTTTCCTCCTGTTCGTAAGATATGGGCACTGTCCTGGGTTTACTGTATGTTAAGTTCGATATTCCGTAACACAACCCATCTAATGTTGAGTCATCTTATAGTCTAATAAAAGACTCTGATTATTGATTTTATAAGACCTACACTCTGGGGGTAAGAGGGTAGTGGTTACTTTATCAACGTCCGTCTGGATAAAAAAATGAAGTGCTAGTGGAGATTGTAGACTATAACACGCGTGATAGTGTAATTTGTAGTTAAATTGCGTATCGCGCTGACGCGTGTTATAATGTTTGTATGCTCTTACCCTGCCTCCTCCAACCGTTATCTCGCATATATGTGGGATTAGAATTTCCCATGACACTGGGGCAGTAGCCAGCTCCTCTATTTTATGGATAGTTTGTCGGCTTTTTCATTTCCTGGGACTCCGACATGCCCTGGGATCCACTGGAGTGTAACTTCGACGCAATAGGAAGTGAACAGTTGGTCAATAAATCTACAGATGTTATTAATGTTAGGGGACATTTTGCTTTCTAGGGCTTGGAGTGCTGATTTTGAGTCTGAGAATATAACAATATCCTCAGGTGGAGTGATGCCACTTTAAAAGTCTGAGATTATCCGGCACAATGCTTTTTCTAGTGCTGTTATTTCTGCATCATAGCTGGAACAAATTTCTCCGCAAGGGCCAAAGATGCAAGGGTGGTCTTCTGGGTGCTGGTTGGGGTATTTTATCACTGCGCCATATCCAGCATTGATGGTAGCTTTAAATGCAGATCCATCTGTGTAGACATGGATGATGTCTTGTGGATATGAATCTATAGTTTCTAAAGCGATGGTTTTCAGTAGTGGTCCTAGAGTGTTCTTGTCTGCTGAGGGGTCAGAGAGTTCAGTTCTTACTATGGGAGTAGTTGCCTGCCAACAAGGTGGTTCATTATTGACAGTTACCATCGGCTTTCTAACTGCTGGTAGGTGGTGTTTGATGCTAGCTTCTTTTGCATTTTTAAGAAAAGATGTCTTTTGTATTCTGTGTTTTTGGTGCCACTGCTCTATCATTTTCCTATTCTCCTCCTTTGTGTCCATTCTCAGATACCTTTCGTATGTTTCCACTGCTGAACGTTCTCTTCTTAGGTTTAAGGGTTCAATATTGGTGTTTGATTTGGCATGCCTCGGTCGGCGTTGTCTTCATGGCACCGCTTAGAAACCGTAGAGCGGGATTTTGGACTTTGTCTAGCTTTTGTAAGAGGCTTTTACTTGCAATAGTTTGGAGGGGGAGCGAGTAGTCAGTTACTGGGCGCACATATCCAGTATAGAGTTGGCGTAATGAGTGCTGGTCTGCTCCCCACCCACAGGAAGAAAGGTGCTTAATGAGCCTGAGTCTTGTGGATGCTTTCTCAATCAGCTTGTCTATGTGGGGTCTCATGGTAAGTCTACGGTCGAGCTCGACTCCAAGATATCTCGGGCATTCTTCATATGCTAATTTCTCTCCATTCATCCAGACCTCGATGTTTGTTCTCATTAACTCTCTTGTTTAGACTGAAAACAGGCCATACACAGTTTTCTCTACATTGATTTCAAGTTTCCAGAACTGGCAGTATGCAGAGATGGTTGCCAGGTTTTTGTTCATATTTTTGGTGATGGTTTGGAGGTATTTTCTTTTTGTCCAGATGACTAGGTCATCAGCAAATAGTGCTTTTTGGCAGGTGATGACATCTGGGAGGTCATTTATAAATATAAGAAACAGTGTACAACTTAGTGCTGATCCCTGAGGCAGTCCTTCCTCCAGGGTTCTTTGTTTTGATGTTGCTCCACTGAATGTTGTTTGGATTGTTCTGTTGTGGAAGAAACCTTTTAACCAGTTGTACATTCGCCCTGATATTCCCATTCTTCGCATTTTGAAGAGGAGGCCTATCCTCCAGACTCGATCATAGGCTTGTCTAAGATCAATAAATGTTGCAAGCACATTTCTTTTTTTCTTGGAAGGCATCACTTATCTCTTGGGTGAATCGTATCAACTGATCCATTGTCTGTTTGTTTCTTCTAAAACCTGACTGATTGGTGTTTAAGATCTTATTGCTTTCTAGCCACCAATATAGCCTTTCATTTATCATCCTTTCAGTGATCTTGTCTAGGTTTGATGTCAAGGAGATCGGTCGATAGCTTGTTACTTCATTGGATGGTTTGTCCTTCTTAAGGACTGGGATGATATTGGCTTTTCTCCAGTCTGTTGGTAACTTGCCTTCTCTCCAGGTCTTGTTAATGAGGTCAAGGATGGTGGAGAGTTCATAATTTGAGAGGTTTGAGATCATCTCGTTAGTGAGCCGATCAGGTCTAGCAGCTTTTCCTTTCTTGCATTTTTTTAGGGCCATCTTGAGTTCTGAAAGAGTGAAGTTCTTTTCAAAGACCTCACAGCTAGCTGTTGGTTGTTTCTCCATCATTTTAGTGAGTGATCTGATAGCACTGTCAAGTCTCTTGCGTGGTTGTTTTTTGTTTACGTTAGCAAAGTGCTTATTGAAGGCTTCTGCTTTCTGTGCATCCCTTGTTAGTGGTGGTTCAGTGCTTGTAATGATGGGTTCAGGGTTTTTCTTTCTTTTAATTCCTGAGAGATTTGATATGAGGCACCATGCTTTCTTTCCGTCTTTCCGCAAGTTTAACTCTCCACATTTCTTAACCCATATATATATATATATATATATATATATATATATATATATATATATATATATATATATATATATATATATATATATATATATATATATATATATATATATATATATATATATATATATATGCATGCAGACATAGAGGAAGAGAGAGAACGCGGACTGGCCCCAAAAATTTCTTTAAAGCATATACATATCTGAGTTGATAATCTAGATTTCCCCGGACAGGCGTCGTTTCATCTCTTCGGCAGTGCCTGCTTGCAGACCAGGTAGATAAGGCTATTATGTAATGCGCACGTAGATGTGATAATGAGGAAGCAGCAGATCAGTTTTCACACACTGGATGCTCACTCTCAGGGTGTCATTATCAGTGGAAGCCACAGTTTGTGTTGCAGGGCTAGATGTCTCCTTTAAAGAATCCTCGCTTGGTCTGCATACCATGACAGTTTATACATATTTAAGAACAGGCTGGGATTTATGGCCAATATATATAGTTGACAAGAACATATAGAAATGTGGTAGCGCTGGAACGATAAAGCCAGCGTTAAAGATAAGAGAAATGGGAAAATCCTGGAACATGTCAAGAGTGTCTCGTATCTTGGCCATATAATAACAGAAGATGGCAGATGTGAAAAGAAATCAAGAAGAGAATAGGAATGGCCAATGCAATACTCAACGGCATGAGACAGATATTAAAATCTAAATAACTAACTCACACATCCAAACCGAGAATAATCAGATGCATATATATTCTTCATTACTGTACTGTATATAGACCTGGACATGAACATGCAATTAGAAGAAAGTACTGAGGCCTTTGAGATGTGGCTAGAATATGTTGGCCATGTAAAAATTCATAACACCTTACTGAAGACCATAATAGGAGTCAGAGTTGAAGGCAAACGTGCAAGAGGAAGACATCGCTATAAGTGGGAAGATAACATCAAGAGATGGACAGTGCACCAGCATGACACGAGAAGAAGACGTTAAAGGTCCATTGCAGCAGATCTTCGATGTGAAGATGGTATCTGATAATGATGATGAACGCTGGAAAATTTTTCGCAAAAAAAAAATTATTATAATTAATAATAAATAAAAGACATAAAGATAGAAAGAATCGAAGATTGAAAGAAAAATTCTTGGATAATCGGGATTCATGACTTGAAAACAGAAGCATAAGCAGATCTGATAAAAAGTTATGCTGGTCATGGGAAAATTGAGACGAATGATCAAACATTTGATTGGCTGTGGATTTAGTCATGACGTCATGTTAAGTCTATCGCGATAAAGATCTCTGTTGCTTAACCTTTCCTTCTTTCTTTTTTTAAATGTCGCCTCCCCCCTGTTGCATTTTATAATTCCTTCTGTCATTGCTTGTATCATACTATTTTATATGTTTTGATTGTCCAGATCTTTGTGTAACTACTTTAGCCTTCATTTTCCTACACTTTATTTCTGTCCTGATATAAATGGGTGTCTGACTCTGCTCTTGAGTTAGGAAAGGTGAATGCAGCGAGGAAGGAAACTGGTCACCCATCTCATAAAGCTGAAACTTGTATAGTGAAGTCTCTAACACTGCCCTACGGCAGTATCTGCTATGTGACCACATTTAGCATCTTAAAGTGTCTTTTAGTCTCCCTTATTCCTCGTTTCCTGTCTTTTTCTAGTCTCTGCAAGTTCTAGCACCTTCTCATCCATATCTCTCTTTCTCTCTCTCTCTGTCTCTCTTTCTGTCTCTCTCCTCTCTCTCTCTTCCTTCCTCATTCGGCTGCGAATGAAAACGGAAAAATTAACCGGCAGATAGAAGAATGGTAATATCTTGCTGTATCTGTTTCGCTCATGTAATCCCGCGATCTGATTTCGCGCTGTGACATGTGATACACAACTTCCATTTTCGTCTCTATGATTTGTTACGCGGACTTTCATATTCTCACAGTGATAAACGCCACGCCTTGTATAATTTATTCCCTTACACGTGCGTCCTGGAATTTCCTACCATGTTCCAACAGCGCTATATATTAGACATCGTGGCAATGTTCTTGCTTAACGTTGTCTAAAATGCGGTTTCCATTTTGAGCAATTGCTAAGCTAATCTCAGAAATGGCTGAATTCTAGATAGCTTGCATGTACACCCTGTGAGATGACGTCAATGAGAGTAAATTAGCACTGAAGAGCTATGGCGCCTGAAGCCAAAGTTGACTTTCCTCATCTCATGTGACTTGTGACATCAAGCGGCAACGTCTGATCTCTGGTGCTGTAAGTTCAGGCCGGCACCGATACGGTCTGACGCCGCCATACATCAGCGTCAACAGCTGGCATGGCACCCGGCTCAACCCGCTTATTTAAAATAAAAATAATTTCTTTAAATCTATTTTCTCTGTTTCTCTTTCTTCTCAGTGCAAGTTTTTTTTAAATTGTATTTTATGTTATTATTATTTTTATGTTTAAACATCCTAGCATAATGTTATAATTTGCAGGCGGATTTTTCCCTCTAGCCTTTCGAGAAAAAAAGGAAGGGAGGGGGGTGGGGGGAGGGGGGGGGGGGGGGGGGGGGGGGGGGGGGAGAGAATGTTGGAAATACTGAGGGGAAGGACGGAATGTTTGAAAAACTAAAGTCGGTCAAGCATGGGGATACAAAGGAGAGGCTCTTCTTACGTTAAAAACGTAAGCTAACGAGTAAAGAGGTCTTGAATACAGAAGCTAACCAGTAAAGAGATCTTGAAAACATAAGCTAACGTGTCAAGAGGTCTTGAAAACACAAGCTAACGAGTAAAGAGGTCCTGAAAACATAAGCTAACGTTTAAAGAGGTCCTGGAAACATAAGCTAACGTGTAAAGAGGTCCTGGAAACATATGCTAACAAGTAAAGAGGTCCTGGAAACATAAGCTAACGTGTAAAGAGGTCATGGAAACATACGCTAACGTGTAAAGAGGTCCTGGAAACATAAGCTAACGAGTAAAGAGGTCATGGAAACATAAGCTAACGTGTAAAGAGGTCCTGGAAACATATGCTAACAAGTAAAGAGGTCCTGGAAACATAAGCTAACGTGTAAAGAGGTCATGGAAACATACGCTAACGTGTAAAGAGGTCCTGGAAACATAAGCTAACGAGTAAAGAGGTCATGGAAACATAAGCTAACGTGTAAAGAGGTCCTGGAAACATAAGCTAACGAGTACAGAGCTCCTGGAGACATAAGCTAACGAGTAAAGAGGTCCTGGAAACATAAGCTAACGTGTAAAGAGGTCCTGGAAACATAAGCTAACGAGTAAAGAGATCCTGGGAACATAAGCTAACGTGTTAAAGAGGTCCTGGAAACAAGCTAACGAGTACAGAGGTCCTTGAAACATAAGCTAACGTGTAAAGAGGTTCTGGAAACATAAGCCGACGAGTAAAGAGGTCCTGGAAACATAAGCTGACGAGTAAAGAGGTCCTGGAAACAAAAGCTGACGAGTAAAGAGGTCCTGGAAACATAAGCTAACATGTAAAGAGGTTCTGGAAACATAAGCTGACGAGTAAAGAAGTCCTGGAAACATAAGCTAACATGTAAAGAGGTCCTGGAAACATTAGCTGACGAGTAAAGAAGTCCTGGAAACATAAGCTAACGAGTACAGAGGTCCTGGAAACATAAGCTAACGAGTAAAGAGGCCTTGCGGAAAAACAAGGGATCCTGGGCTGATATTTGGCCGAGACGTACGAACTATTTTGGACATATAAACAAGGCTAACACGTCATGGTAAATCGCAAAAAGTGTAAAGTAAATTACATTGCATTTTTCTGATTGTGAACCAATCTGTTTGTGAACACGCTAGTTCAGACCTACGGCCAGTAACAATTGCATGTTTCAGTTGCCAAGGGCACTCGGTGTCAGTGACATACTTCATCATCTCTTGTGGAACATGGAACCACCACTACAGATGGCCACCTTCAGGAAGCCTGTACTAAGGCACACATTTTTGCCGTGGTGGTTTCTGTAGCTATTTATTTTACACCATCATATTGCCAGCCCCACTCACAACCTCATATTAGTCGCCTTTTACGACATGTCTAAGGGAACAGGAGTCCTGTTTATACGTTGCAACCTCAGAGAATCCCGGGAACTACACGGTAATTTGACCGTTATTATCGCCACACATCTCTGAGATCAGCAGCTTCCATCAGAAGTGACTTCACATCGTGAAAATGTTTTAGCCTCCTATGAGCTCGCGGATGATATGTTTTAATACTGTTTCTGACGTCAACTGAGTGTGGCGTGCAGCGGAAGGAAAACTGGAGGGAATGTGCATGGCAGAGAAGTCTGATGCTCATCCTTGTCAGATGTGGTTATCGTGTCCATTACTAGTTGAAACTGTAAACCTGGTGTATACCTGCATCTCGGTTTTTTTTTTCTTCCTTTATTTATTTATTTTTTTATAACAGATTTTCACGTTGCTAGTTGCCTCCTGACGAACGGAAATTGCAAGAATTGACTGCGGGACTCTGTGCTTATATATATATATATATATATATATATATATATATATATATATATATATATATATATATATATATATATATATATATATATATATATATATATATATATATATATATATATATATATATATATATATATATATATATATATATATATATATGAGGGGAAGTCAGTAAGTAGGTCACAAACTGATGTGGGATATCTGAAAATTGTAGTTGTTAGTTTCTAAAGGTATCATTAGGTGGCAGCATCCAGCTTGATGATTACTTTAGGTAGCAGACGCTAGGTGTCGCATGCGCAGCTCAGATAAAAATGGCGACCATGCTCGTGGAGTGTACGACCGAAGAACGGCGTGCGGTTTTTTTTTTTTTTTTTTTGGGGGGGGGGGGGGGGGGGGGGGGGGCAAAAGGACTTCCTGCAAAGGATTTTCTTAAGGAAATGTTTCCTGTTTACGATGAAGCGTTTGTCGCGTAAAGCGGTACATAACTGGGTCGATAAATTTTCTCATGGACGCTTAAAAATTGCTGATGAAGACTGACCTGGTCGTCCTCTTCAGATTGCGACAGAAGCGGCGGGTGGCGGAGATGATTCGAGCTGACAGGCGAGTAACGATAGACAGTGTAGCAACTGCAATAGGGTGTTCTCATGGTTTAGCCTACAGCATAATGCATGATCGTTTGAATTTCCGGAAAGTGTGCTCACGGTGGGTGCCCAGACAACTGACTGAGGAAGACAAAATGAACCGAATGGGCCTGTCCTTGCAACATCTCTCTCGGTACGCAGATGAAGGAGGAGACATGCTTAACAGGATTGTTATTGGGGACGAATCATGGGTGGATCACTACCTTGGTTCCATTTTTTTTTTTTATTGCTGATAGGACAAATAAAATGTCAACTGCATTTCTATGGTTAATGTTGGAGGCTACTGGAAAAAATATAGTTAAGTTGATTTAGGAGGAAATTACTAGATGTGGACATAGTATTACACGCTGCATCGGATGGGACATCAAGCATTGGTTGGCTGTAACAACTCCGTGTGGTCCAGTTTGATCGATGTATCTCCTCATTGTGTGCAGCTAAAATGAATCTACCATTCACTTGCATTGTGCATTCAACATGCAATATGCATAATACCATCAGATATTGGATTTTAATTGACATAAATACATCCTTGGTTTTATCATAGTGATTTAAGACGAGAATCATACAAAGAAATGTTTAGAGTGAGAAACACGTCTACATAATCTGAGCCTGCTCAAATTGCCACTCTCCCCTTTAAAAAAAAAAATTTGTTATCTACTAAGTGGCTCTGGCGAGAAAAGGTTCTTTTGTTAATATGTTGATGATGTGGGGGGATCAAAGGCTTATGTCTCCACTGCTGAGCTAACTGAAGCAACGTTGCATACAAATGTCAAAGTTCAACTCTTAAAGGAAATGTTGTCAGACCATCAAAACGACATGTTCTGTGTGTTTTGAACGGTCTTTTACAGCAAGACAAAGCTAACCCTGTAAAAATATACCAAGAACTATGTTTGCACCAGTACAGTCTTCAGAGAACAGACTTTGTGATGTCATATGGGCAGAAAAAGAAGTATTCATCAACTTAATCGTGAGGTCAAATTCTTAATAGAATACGTTTTTACAGCAGAACAAGAGCACTGAGGTCCTTCAAGAAGCAGTATATATAAAAGCAAGATAGATGTTGCTAGAGGAATTTCAAGTTATGTGTCCATTTCCTTTGGCGAGAGATACTTTTCAAGGCCTAACAAGTTTGAGCTATGTGCTAATTTTGAGCCAAGTTTCAAGGCGCTTCCCCCACCCCCCCTTTTTGTTTTTTTGTTTTCTTTCTTCAGAATTACGCTTTATACACATTGCAGGAAACAACATCAACACGACAGAAGAGCAATACAGAAAAACAACATTTAAGAAAGATTGACTCTCTCAGACAGTGAACTGGTTTCGATTGGTGTAATTCAATATGACACATTTAAAGAGCTCGCCAGCTTTGCCCTTTGTTTATCAAATAACCCCAGTGAGTAATGATGCCGTTGAGAGAATATTGTATCCTTAGATGAGACAAGTGCAAGGAGCAGAATTCCGACGCATCTTTTTGATGTTATTGCGAAAATCAGAGCAGAATTGTTACTTTTGAAGACGTCTCTGTGGCATAATTTGTCTCCAATACGGTTGTAGAATCGATTACTGCAATGCGACGGTGTCTCTATGAATATCACGCACTCACGCCACGGCGAGCGAGTAGGGTCACAATGCATAACAATATGGCCACCTTGTTGTTAAAGTGATCTGTGTTTTAGTTCTAACTTCTGAATGATGGTATAACGACCAGGATGGACGAATAGTGGAAAGACTTATATGTTTCTATTCTGGAAGTTTGACGCTTTATTCACATATATGTATTATGGCTGGAATGGTTTTCGAACGGAAGATATCGTAAAGTGAATGCATAAAATTGTAAGTTGATAAGGTCACTATACACTTTCGAGCGATATAGGAAAATGGTAAGTGGCTGGACGAATAAGAAAGTTAGATGGAATGGAAACTCTGGACTGTCCGGTTCTAACGAGATCTAAATGGGCAGAATCGGGTGGACAGAAGACTAGAACGACGAAGGAAGAGGTGGAACATTTTGTACAGAAGTCAAAATTTTATTCATCTTGCTAACACATTAAACAGACCTAACACGCCTGTGACGTCATGCTCTCTCCGCGGAACGCATTGGCCAATAAAAAGGGGTAGTGCAATTTGAACGAAGGACACTGAAAAATTTGTTTGAATCAGATTGCATGCCGGACAGAGTTTGCCACTATGCCTTTGCCATCTGCAGATGTGTGCAGCCTTTCAAGCCATTAATGCCCAGTGTGATTTCTGAAGCTTGAGAGTTCATTTGACAATCCAATCCATACTGTCAAGTATCAGACGCCTGTGTACGTTCATCAGAGGCAATCCCACATACGTGCAGGAACCCAAAGAGTGAACTACAGCTGGTTCTTGGTACCCCTACTGTTGGGTCTGCAAGGACTGATAAACTCCATGACAGTACAATGTCATCAGTACCCAGCAACCAAGATAAGTATTCTATAAGGGAACTGACAGAAGCTTATATGAAACACCATATAAAACAGCTATCATATGTATTTCTAGCATCAAGTCAGATGATGAAAATTTTGTGTTAAAAGTCAAAGGACTTACAGAACAGTAATAATAGTAACAGTAAAGCAAGTGTTTATTAACTTTACTAACCAAGAGAATGGTATTCCAGATCCTGAATTGAAAAGGACAGTACTCCTGATTAAAGTGCCAAGTGACTTTTAATTTTGTAAATCTATTTCTCCAAGAGGAAAGAACATTACTACAATATATTACGCAAGAGATAACATTAAATTTGTGAATATTTTTATTACTCTTTTCCAAACAGCAGAAAAAGACAATCAATATAAATATTAAATGATTCATTAATTATACATGAGGACTTGTTTACTTTTTACCATTGTGTTTAATGTACTTATTCATTTCATTTATCCCCTAGCATAAATTTATCATAAGATAGTTGTGAGGAGGAGACACCTTAAATCCTGGTACTACTTCTTACCAACTGGGCCAGTGATTTTCACAGTCTGACTATTCCTATGACAATTATACACCAGTGCTTATTTCTAAGACTGGGGTATTGCTTATAAGACAAGAGTTCTTGACTGGCCTTCTATCCGTGTATCATCTGATACACCTGGATATCTTATATAATACATACATAATCAAAAACCTCTCGTCACAGTCTCTGCGTCGTCAAAAATGTTAAAATGCTTTACGTCTGACAAAGTGTTTAGAGCAGGACCCAGTGGGATGACAGTGATGATCTGAATCTGGAGCTTTTTAGTTATATGAGGAACAAATATGTGCTTAAAATTTTGTTTGGCTCTTTTTAGCTTTTTTCTAGAGGTTTTTGACTTTTTCTCAAAATTTTAATCTGGCAACTCTGAAGCAAACAGGCAATTTAGATATTGCAACCAAGGTCTAGTGGGTTCAAATCCAAGTGCAGGCGGAAACATAAAAATCAACAGTAGTATGACACTTGGGAGTAATGACCCAAGTGAACATACAGAGTGTCACTGAAGTGAAAGAACCGAAACACTTTGTCTGACGGAGGGGACTACATCAGCTATCATTATCACGTTCTCTCATATTTTAACTATCTGTGATTTTACCATCTCTCCTACACACACACACACACTATCTCTCTCCATATCTATATATATATATATATATATATATATATATATATATATATATATATATATATATATATATATATATATATATATAATATCCCCTTCAGTCATAACAGACTATGGGAAAGCGCCCCTGAGGTGAAAGTCCTCTGCTGCTTATTCTCCTGGTGTTCCTTTCGACGTTTTCTCCTCTCTTCTGCTTGCGGTGAGAGTTTCTTTTTGTCGTGGGTGTCATGTGGTAAGTATTGGGGCAACTACGACAGTAGTTTTCGCCAGGAATAGCCTATGAGATATTAGGTAGAAGGTCTTCAGAGATTGGCTCGTTAAAACAGGATAAAGACCTATCCGAGATAAGGACAAGAAGAAGAGAATGCGAATGCTTTCCACTGGACAGTATTTTCTAGTGAGTTATGGAAAGAGTTCTGTTTCCCCACGACATTAGCTTCTGCCATTAGATCCCGTAAGAGAAAAAGCCCCCAACCTCATCTGAGTGTAGAAATGTACCTATATGTAAATATTTAGCACCGACAGCACGAGTGATACATTAACAAACTAGATGATGATCAAACGATTAGTGGGTTTATTAATTAAATATCTACACAGATAGGGTTAGTAGTGATTAGAACGTGATGATGGTACAAGATGATTCACACAAAACACACAGATGAGATATTGGTATTGTAGTTAATTAAATAGACGAGTGAACTTGTGTAAAGCGAAATGATGATGATGATATGATATGATACGTGTTACCAAAATAGTTAGTAATCTACACAGTTCATGTGTCTCTAAATGCTTCTCACGGGTAGGATGATTCACATGTATGCATAGAATGTTCCAAGTTGTTATAAGGTATGTCGAGTGGGGTATCTCTAAGTCGAGGACGTTCTGATGAAAACTTGTGTTGTACTGAGAACGTTGACGATATACAGTCCTTCACTGTTTAACAATTTCTCTGTAGCGTTGATAAACAGTTGTTGTATGAAAATTGTCGGTTGTCTAATCCCCAAAGGGTACTGGCCAGACTGGATATCTTCACGAAATGTTCTTGATAGGTACACTCATTACCTTGATTATGTAATCGTGATTCATAAAATATACGTTGGAGTCTGCTTCATAGAATGCGCCTAAGAGTGTGTTGCACTTGGTATAAATATGAGATTCAACTTTTGAGCTCTTTAGCCCTTTACTCCTGTAGTAAGCTTTCAGTGGAGCTGATATTTGAATAAGCAATCAACTGTGAGCTTTAGATTGACTCCTGTAGTAAGCTTTTGAGTGATTTGAACTTGACATAACTTTGTATTGAACTTGTGCGCACGTGATGTAAGGTGACGAAAAATGCTGCGTCCACCGTCTTAATCGTGAGCGAGAAATATTCCTTTTTATTTTAGGAATGAAGGATGTCCTATGGCGAATTCTGCTAGCCAAATGTCCGTGTTGGTAACTTTTTTTTCTGGTTAGACGTCAGACACGTAGCGTGTAGAATCAGACTTCTGATGGACTGAAGACACACAAAAGTCTTCGTAAGTTTTCACACTTAATATCACTGGTTGACTTTCATTTATTCTACTTCTCACTATTGATCTCTATGATTTCGATTATAATGATGTTAAATATATTGTGCATGAGAGTGGGTGTGCATGGAAGACTGTGATGATGATTTAACAAGCTAGATGTAGGTGAAGTATGTACTATTAATTACTTCCTATCAGCCTATCATCGTAGAGGAAAATCTTCTGATTTTATTAATCATTTATGAAAAGAATTAATTGAAAAACTATCTTTCGCATATTTTGCTTTGAGGTTAAAATTAATAAAGAAAAAGAAAAAAGTATTAATAATCTGTATAAGATCTACTAACCTTTTCCCTTCGCAAAATCTTTTAAGAACACAATACACCACAGATATGAAATATTTTATCCACACTCAATTAATTGCAGGCTATGCTTTAGGGATTTTTCTCTACATCACAATGTTGAAAAAAACTGGACTCATCTCTCTAACGAACTGCGTGGTACATATATTCCTAAGACACCCATATGTTCCCAAATCTTCCCTGTGACGTGAAACTCCGCCCAGACAACAAATAGCTAAGAGCCCATCTGGCCTCTCGTACCTAGAATCTCTCTTGTCCCCTGTCAGTCTAAAAGTGGGTGGACCACTCGCTACCAACTTTCAATGCCGTGCTGTATGACAAACAGATGCAAAGAAAATCACCCGCCTTCCAACTGTCACAAGGCCCTCCGTCAACTAATGTTTGTCTATCGCCCCGCTTGTCAGCTTTTGTTCTATGCTACTGGCGGCGGCCTTTGTTCCCTCGGTCCATTGTCGCTTGCATGCTAACAAGTCCCTTTGTCGTGCCGGGCTTGTTGTACTCCATATGGAAGCAAAGGATGTTGTGTTTAAACAACGGCTTAGACAAATCTTTTGCGTCAGCCGCGCTCTCCTCATGTAACCAGGTGTGTTTAACAAGGTGGGAACTGAATCAAAAGAATTTCTTTACCACCGATGAAAGAACAAACGTGGTTCTCTAGATACCAGTCGCGAGTAATAAAGATTACAGTTTACAGATGAAATAGTAAAACGTGGAATGAAAGAGCACGATGTGGGAGAAAATAAAATAAGAAAGATGTAGGAAAAGATACCGCGATAAGGCTTTGGCGCTCGTTTATCACAGCGGGGTCGTAGAAAGCATCGCCACTTGGTGCGATCGGCAGCTTCATCCTCACAGGTCGCTGGATTTATGTCCAGTACCCTCAAGTCTTTCTTGCACACATCTTTGAACATCAACTGCGGCTGCTCAACTGTTCTTTTTCACACATCTTTGAACCTCAGCTGCGGTCGCCAAACTGTTTTTTTTTTTTTTTTTGCCATCTGCCAGTTGTCCATAGCTGATATCTTTCGGGATGCGACCATCTTCCATGCTGTGGACATGTCAAGCCAGCGTAATCTGCGCTGTCTAAGCAGTGTATACATTCTTAGAAGGCCAGCACGTGACAGCACCTCGACATTTGTCACTTTGTTCTTCCATGAAATACCAAGGATGTGACGTAGACACCGTTGATGGAAGGTATTGAGCCTTCTTTCTCGCTTAGCATAGGTTGTCCATGTCTCGCTGCCATATAGAAGTGTGCGGGTGACGCAGGCGTACCACAGCTTTGGTCTTCGTTGTGAGTTTGGAGTTTCCCCAAACACGCGTTGTGAGGTGGGCAAAGGTGACTACAGCTTTGCCATTGCGGCTGTCAGTTTCTGTGTCCAGAGAGAGTTTGTCGTTGATGGTAGACTCCAGGTATGTAAAATGGTGCACCACTGCCAATTTATAGTTATCGACAGTGATAACTGGTGCAACATCCACATCCTAACTCAGCATATTGGTTTTCTTTAGACTTATTGTGAGGCCAAACATCCTTGCATGCTTGGGTGATTCGATTCATCAAGCTCTGAAGCTCCTGCTGTGTGTGTGTATATATATATGTGTGTGTGTGTGTGTGTATATATATATATATATATATATATATATATATATATATATATATATATATATATATATATATATATATATATATATATATACGAGGGACGTTCAAGTCTGTCACAGAGAGTTATTATCATTAAATTCTCTACATACTCTTCTTTTCTTCACCCGTGTCCTCTATTTTATTATCACTCTTTTATCCTTTTTGTAATTTTTCGCATTCGTTCGTTTGCGACTTAAACATTACTATTTTCCCATTCAAACTTTCGCCGAGTGTCTGTTCTCATTTAGAAACGCACCAGTGATATTATTACGTAGATGCCAGGCTCGGGAGGTTATTGCGTAGTGGACGAAACTGTGAATATTCGCTTTCGCCAGACCTATAGTCGAAATTTGTCTGCATTTTCACCTGCCACAACGAGTTGCATCGGCTGAGCGCTCAGGTGAGGCGCGATAACCGACATCTCCTCGGCGCAGTTTGAGACATATGTCTGGAAATCCCAGCAGACAAGGCACTCACTGTTGGCCCTGGTCAGCGTGAGGTGTGAAAACGCACGAGTGTCAGTTCATGGTAGTCTTCTAGTTTATGTAGGTGTTTAAGAATGAGAAGGGGAGATTATTTCGTTTTGCGAAATAAGTTGGGACCCCTTTGTCCTGGTTTAAGATATTTACCAGAATGTTAAACTTTATTTTCATTCAGTCCTCAAAATTTGCAGTAGACAGGTTGCTCGTGAATAGAATAAGCTGTATAGCGAAGTTTCTCAGTTTGTTTCGACATTTTGTCGAACTTCTAGACTTCAATAAATATATCAGCGTATAATTCTAAAATGTGCGATTACCTGTAGTTCTGTGTTGAGGTATATATATATATATATATATATATATATATATATATATATATATATATATATATATATATATATATATATATATATATATATATATATATATATATATATATATATATATATATATTGTGAGTGATTAAGTGATAATCGCTTATTTCATATTTCACTAGTTAGATTTGGTGCAGAGTGCTTAATTTATATAGTCTGTATTATTTTATAGTGACGAGTTACAGTGGAAAACAGAAATTATAATTTCTAGCTTAAACTCAGTCGGCTATTAAGGAATTTAATTTTACTGCTAAATAATCAGACGAGAGAATATACTTTAAAACTAACTTATAAATGCTAGATGCCTCATGAGTGTTGACGGAATACGTATGTATTCCTAATTCATGATGATGGATTTTTATATATATAACTTATTTCACGGGAAGTTTAAACGTCAAGTCAAGCTTTATGCTTGCAGTTCAAAACGTAAGTTATATTGAGTACATAATATGTAAACTATTTCATATGTGTTTTTCTTTATTCAGTAAATACTGGGGTAACCCAAATTTTGCCGGCGTTTAGTACAGAGACATACCTGTGAGAAACATAAACATTTTATATCTTTAACCACGTTGGTTTTTTTACGTACCACCTGTCTGACAGTGCGTGTGCCTTCAGAGATAGACAGAATACCAATCCCAATAACAGTTTTTTTTTTAAAGAATAAATGTTTATACTGGGCCTTTGAGGCAGATCATATTCTCCTCGAACTCTGTGTTGATGCTACTTTGTGGCGAGAATAATTACAGAAATCTAAAACATTAACTTTCCGACATTGTTGACAAAGTGTGTGGTGAACCTAGATTATCTGTTGAGAGAAGTTGTCCACCGGTCATCTCCCCAATTATAGGATAACCTCGTGTTCTGACACTGTGTGCCCGTTTAAGCCTAATTCTTACCTCGTGAGTCAAGTGACACTAACTTAAGTCTGAAATAACTATCGCATGAAGCAGACGCTCCCCGGATCCATTTTGACGAAACCAACAAACAAATCTGCAGAGCTGGAACGACAGAAAAAGATAAAAAGTGTGTGAGTGTCCCGAAGTTTGCGCCAGACGGCGAACAACAGCACGAGTTTAGGTAAGGTTGTGTGAGTCAGGGCCCTGATGAAAGAACCGAGTGAAAGTAGACTGAAGGATGTTCTTTGTTTGAGTCACCCACGTTGTAACTTTCTTTATGCAAGTTATTGCTAACAATATTTTCCCTTAGAATAAAGCAGAGTATCAAGTCTGTCCATACCTTAACAGGGGGAAACCATAGACTCAATCATATGTATCTGTAACTCTTTGGGGTTATCACTTTCTTCTAACGGGACTGTGAGCTATATATATATACAGGGGAAGGACCATACAAACGGGTCTAACACTATTGTAGCATTCCTTGATTTTTATGACTATGTGTACATGCTTTTGATGTATTTTATATGTTGTGATGTAAGTTTACTATGATAATTAAACTATACCTACATTTATTTCAGTGTGGTGGTCAGTTCGTTCCCATAATATCTATATAATCCTTGTTATAGTTTTCCCACGTCTGTGTGTCTAACTGTCGTCACTTGTATGTGCGGGCACGTGAGTGGATAGAGATATATTAATATATACATAATTTTTTATAGACTGTCTGACTCCTCGGGATCTGTTGTAGAAGATAGGCGGAAAGAGAGAGAGAGAGAGATTCTCGATTTCTGGGACAGCCTTAATAAATTTCTACCATCTCACTCGTGGAAATCTATTTCTATTTACTACCTCTCACTGTGACTATCACTTATTCTAATCTATTCAGAAGGGACCAACCCAAGTCTTAATTTTCCTATCAAAACTCTACGACAGGATGGGTCTCGTCTATCGGGATTTTGAACTTTGAATAGGACGACGAGACGACAAATATCAGCTCGTCGGTAAGATTCTGTATTCTGATATAGAGTAAGAGTGTGATGTCTCGTGGTTTTGTGTATTTTTTAAAATAATTCCCTAGACGAAACGATCTGTTTATGGGCGTGCTGACCACACAATTAATAATTGTTTTTATCCACAGCATTTTGAGCATTATACATTTGAGTTACAGGTTTATTTTGTCGGAATATATGTTGATTACTGATTTTGTAATACTAAACGCTGGTAAAGTTTGTGAGTGTATAACATTCACAGAGTTCTGAAGCAGGAAGGTGTTTGAACTAAGTTAAGGAGTGCGTTTCGGACTATTTGTCCAGATTAATTGCCTCCCTTACCCTAACTGTCTTCAGGGGTAAACTTGATAGTGGATTAAAAATTAAGGGAATTTTTTTTTCTCTTTAAATTTTTGCAATAATTATTTTGTTTTCACTATAGAAACTTATTTTTCAGTGAGTAATCTTAACTACCATTTATTTGGCGTAGTCGTCTGCATTAGGTGCTTTATTGCCTATTAATAGCAGCGATAGTTAGGTACTATATTTTGAAGGAGGTATCCCAGGTTAAAGAATATCATCTTTTTGATTTTTTGTAATTTCTCGCAAGTGGTAGGAACCAGCGTATCGTTTTCTTCTTTTCTTTCTCGAACTAAGTCTCAGCCACTGAGTTACTATGGCCGAAAGGGCGAAACTTAGACAGATCCTCAGAGACGAGACGAAAGAAGAAGGTTTGGACGGAGACGAAGCGAAAGCTTTTGTCAGGGACGAACTTGAGAGGTATGATGCGGAGCAGAAACAGAAAGCAGCTGAAGCTAGAGAGCAGAAGAAGATAGATGAGGAAATGGAAATTCACAGGGCGAACGAAAGAGAGAAGGAGAGACAGCATGAGGAAAGAGAGAAGGAGAAGGAGAGACAGCATGAGAGGGAGAGGGAGGAGAGCAGCATGAGAAGGAGAGGGAGGAGAGACAGCATGAGCTAGCACTTAAAGCTCTAGAGGTCCAAAGTCGTGGCGCTGCCTCTACCTCCAGCAATGGAGAGTCTTCTCCTCATTCTTCCTTAACTGATCCTTCTAGCACTCAATCTACTCATCTCACTGCTATGTCTTTTCCGCTAGAGTCTTTCCCTTGTCCTAATGAGAAGATTGACACATATCTAGAAAAATTTGAGAAAATTGCAACTCTGTACGGTTTAGAGAGGTCGCGTTGGTGTATGAAACTTTCCCAGGCCCTTAAAGGTTCTGCTTATGATGTTTATTCTAAACTGGAAAGTGGCCAACAAGACAACTATGACTTGTTGAAGAAAGCTTTGCTTGAGCGCTTTGAAATGAATGCGCGATAGTTTCTGCAACTGTGTCGCAACAGCAGGAAGGAGAGCTCTGAAACTTTTCAGCAGTTCTCATCTCGTCTAAAGGGATATCTGACAAAGTGCCTTGAGCTTTCACAGCTCCCCTCTACCTATGAAGGTCTGGAGGAATTTGTTTTAACAGAACAAATAAAGAACACTTTGTCTGCTGATACCCGGAGATTTCTAGCTGAGCAGGTGGCAGAAAAGTTTGAAGACATCTTACAAAAGTCTGAGCGTTATCAAAATGCGCTGGCCGAACTGCCGGCCACAAAACGTAAACCGACAGAAGAGCATTTTCGGAAAAATAATCTAGACCAATCTTCTCATGCTTCTCATTCTTCAAATCAGAATAACCACAGAGAAACTGGACCTCAAAACCCCCCTCCGGAAAAATCAAAGTTCTACAAAACCAAGTACCCCAGCAACCACAGTAAACAGTCTGATCAACCCGACCGCCCTACATGGCAGCGCAGCCAGAAAGGACAAGGTGGCAAAGGGAGAACTCCTCAGCACGGGACTAATGATCAGAGCGAGCATACCGAGCCGAAACGCATAGGATGCTTGCTAACAGTCTCGCAGTGCGGAATTATTGACAGTGATTCCCAACCTGTTGGGGATACACCCTCAACGCGAGGTACTGTTATATCGAACAGTTCTCAAACTTCTTGTTTATTTGACACGGGGCTTTCTTATGATTGCATTGTTGCCAGAAACCTGGTTAAACCCGGTCAAGAGACAGGAGAGACCGTCCAATTTTGTGGAGTTCGTAAGAGTGATGCACCTACAGCGCTTCCCATCGCATTGGTGGAGATCCACTCTGATTTTGTCAGAGGTGTGATCAAAGCGGCTGTTATGGATGATCCCATCTACCCAGTCATACTTGGCGGGAGATACGTGTGTATTGGTGGCCAGGAGTAAATACTGATATTATCAGGTATGTCAAATCCTGTGCCCAGTGCCAACGTGTACCACCCAAGCAACGGACACCCCCAGTCTCTTTGGGTGAAATGCAATAGTGGGAACACACTTCGAACGGGTTGTGATCGATATTTTAGGACCCTTAGAAAGGACTAAAAGAAGGAACAGGTTTATCCTGACCTTAGTCGATACATGCTTTTTATGGGCAGAAGCTATCCCGCTAACATGTGCAGATGCCAAGCATGTCACAGAAGCCCTCGTGCAGATTTTCACTCGGTTGGGATTCCCTCAACAAGTGTTGACGGATAACAGATCTCCATACCGAAATCTGTTGATGGATGAGATCGTTAAGATCTTGAGGGACCAGCACATCTACACTAAGCCTTATACTCTGGCCAGAAATGGGCTAGTAGAACGTGTTAACGGAAACCTCAACATGATGTTAAGTAAACTGGCACAAGTGAAACCTGAAGATTGGGATTGTTGCATTCCGGCAGCTTTATTCGGCTACAGAGAATCTCCTCATACTTCCACAGGATTTCCGCCAGCTACGCTTTTATTCGGCAGACCCATTAAGGGCCCGCTTGAAGCCTTACTTTGGTCGCTGACAGACCAGAAGGCTGATGAGATAGTTGTCTCAGCAAGTAAATATGTGTCGGAGTTAAAGGAAAGGTTGAAACTAGGATGGGACCTAGCAACGACCAACTTTAAGCGAGCACGCACAAAGCACGCTAACCGATACAGGAAAGTCGCGAAAGAAAGAGAATTGGAAGCAGGAGAGAAAGTTTTGGTGTTACTCCCTACCGGAAACAACCAACTGAGGATCGGATGGCAAGGGCCGTTTACCGTCCTGAAAAAGATTTCTAAGGCTAACTACCAGATCTCTATTCAAGGAAAGGAGAAAGTTTTCCATTTAAATCTGTTAAAGAGATACTTGGAAAGACCGGTGCCAACCTCCGACCATCTCCTGACGATCGCCAAAACTGACGAAGATGACGATAGTGGCAGGGAAATTCCACTGCACACACACGAAATCTTTCAAAAATGTCAGAAGCGGCAACGCTCTTTCAAGCGCGAATGGGAGACATTCCAGAGAAAGGAAACTTTAGGGAGTAGACTTGAGTAGGAATTGGAGAGAGATGGAGGGGGGAGATGAGAGGGAAGAGGACAGACACCATGAAGCTACGGATATAGGAAATTTAATTCCATAACGTAGACATGGAGTGCTTCCATATCTTAAAGGGGGGATGTTCTGTCACAGAGAGTTATGATCATTAAATTCTCTATACACTTTTCTTTTCTTCACCCGTGTCCTCTATTTTATTATCACTCTTTTATCCTTTTTGTAATTTTTCGCATTGGTTCTTTTGCGACTTAAACATTACTATTTTCCCATTCAAACTTTCGCCGAGTGTCTGTTCTCATTTAGAAACGCACCAGTGATATTATTACGTAGATGCCAGGCTCGGGAGGTTATTGCGTAGTGGACGACACTGTGAATATTCGCTTTCGCCAGACCTATAGGCGACATTTTGTCTGCATTTTCACCTGCCACAACGAGTTGCATCGGCTGAGCGCTCAGGTGAGGCGCGATAACCGACATCTCCTCGGCGCAGTTTGAGACATTTGTCTGGAAATCCCAGCTGACAAGGCACTCACTGTTGGCCCTGGTCAGCGTGAGGTGTGAAAACGCACGAGTATCAGTTCATGGTAGTCTTCTAGTTTATGTAGGTGTTTAAGAATGAGAAGGGGAGATTATTTCGTTTTGCGAAATAAGTTGGGACCCCTTTGTCCTGGTTTAAGATATTTACCAGAATGTTAAACTTTATTTTCATTCAGTCCTCAAAATTCGCAGTAGACAGGTTGCTCGTGAATAGAATAAGCTGTATAGCGAAGTTTCTCAGTTTGTTTCGACACTTTGTCGAACTTCTAGACTTCAATAAATATATCAGCGTATAATTCTAAAGTGTGCGATTACCTATAGTTCTGTGTTGAGGTTCGCTTATTTCATATTTCACTAGTTAGATTTGGTGCAGAGTGCTTAATTTATATAGTCTGTATTATTTTATAGTGCCGAGTTACAGTGGAAAACAGAAATTATAATTTCTAGCTTAAACTCAGTCGGCTATTAAGGAATTTAATTTTACTGCTAAATAATCAGACGAGAGAATATACTTTAAAACTAACTTATAAATGCTAGATGCCTCATGAGTGTTGACGGAATACATATGTATTCCCAATTCATGATGATGGATTTTTATATATATAACTTATTTCACGGGAAGTTTAAACGTCAAGTCAAGCTTTATGCTTGCAGTTCAAAACGTAAGTTATATTGAGTACATAATATGTAAACTATTTCATATGTGTTTTTCTTTATTCAGTGAATACTGGGGTAACCCAAATTTTGCCGGCGTTTAGTACAGAGACATACCTGTGAGAAACATAAACATTTTATATCTTTAACCACGTGGGTTTTTTACGTACCACCTGTCTGACAGTGCGTGTGCCTTCAGAGATAGACAGAATACCAATCCCACTATCAGTTTTTTTTTTTTTAAAGAATAAATGTTTATACTGGGCCTTTGAGGCAGATCATATTCTCCTCGAACTCTGTGTTGAGGCTACTTTGTGGCGAGAATAATTACAGAAATCTAAAACATTAACTTTCCGACATTGTTGACAAAGTGTGTGGTGAACCTAGATTATCTGTTGAGAGAAGTTGTCCACCGGTCATCTCCCCAATTATAGGATAACCTCGTGTTCTGACACTGTGTGCCCGTTTAAGCCTAATTCTTACCTCGTGAGTCAAGTGACACTAACTTTAGTCTGAAATAACTATCGCATGAAGCAGACGCTCCCCGGATCCATTTTGATGAAACCAACAAACAAATCTGCAGAGCTGGGATCCGCTTCATTAAACGACAGAAACAGATAAAAAGTGTGTGAGTGTCCCGAAGTTTGCGCCAGACGGCGAACAACAGCACGAGTTTAGGTAAGGTTATGTGAGTCAGGGCCCTGATGAAAGAACCGAGTGAAAGTAGACTGAAGGATGTTCTTTGTTTGAGTCACCCACGTTGTAACTTTCTTTATGCAAGTTATTGCTAACAATATTTTCCCTTAGAATAAAGCAGAGTATCAAGTCTGTCCATACCTTAACAGGGGGAAACCATAGACTCAGTCATATGTATCTGTAACTCTTTGGGGTTATCACTTTCTTCTAACGGGACTGTGAGCTATATATATACAGGGGAAGGACCATACAAACGGGTCTATCACTATTGTAGCATTCCTTGATTTTTATGACTATGTGTACATGCTTTTGATGTATTTTATATGTTGTGATGTAAGTTTACTATGATAATTAAACTATACCTACATTTATTTCCCCAACGGGCTGATCACCCGTTTGCCAGTCACTTTGATTACGGAAACAACGACAAACGGATTGATTTGTCGTTGCCCTAAACACGCCATTAGGCGTGATGGGAACAACGGCAAAGAAAATCTATTCGCTGTTGCCCTTAAGACGCCACTAGGCGTAATGGCCACTGACTGCTTTGCTGGTCGTTGGCTAAGGACGGAAGAAGAAGAAGAAGACATTTATTTCAGTGTGGTGATCAGTTCGTTCTCATAATATCTATATAATCCTTGTTATAGTTTTCCCACGTCTGTGCGTCTAACTGTCGTCACTTGTATGTGCGGGCACGTGAGTGGATAGAGATATATTAATATATACATAATTTTTTATAGACTATCTGACTCCTCGGGATCTGTTGTAGAAGATAGGCGGAAGGAGAGAGAGAGAGAGATTCTCGATTTCCGGGACAGCCTCTATAAATTTCTACCATCTCATTCGTGGAAATCTATTTCTATTTACTACCTCTCACTGTGACTATCACTTATTCTAATCTATTCAGAAGGGACCAACCCAAGTCTTAATTTTCCTATCAAAAATCTACGACAAAGTCAAACCGGGACTTTTTGTTCTGGAAGTACAGGAAGGAATGCTAGCGTGGTGGTACTACTGACAGTAGTAAGTAACAAGTGTGACTTACTCGTATTACCGTTAGGTGGCGTACGCGTCACGGGTCAGTCCCTGATAGATAATGAAAATGGCGGACAACAGAGTTAGTGCACGATGTTTGCCAAGACAGCTTTCCGCTTTTGACCGGCAGAGAAGAGTTCAAGTCTGCACTGAGTTGAAGGATCGTTTTGGGAGGTAAGGCCAGAATTTTATGAATCGCTTCATTACGTGTGATGAAACCTGGGTGCATCATTTCACTCCGGAATCAAAACGAGCATCCATGCAGTGGAAGCATATGGACTCACCACCACCCAAAAAATTTCGGAAAATTGCGTCTGCTGGGAAAGTGATGGCGAGTGTTTTCTGGGACAAAAGTGGCATTATTCACGTAGATTTTCTACCCCGTGGTGCCAGTATCAACAGTGAAGAGTACTGTCGCATTCTAAGTGATGTGCATAACCATCTGCGGAAAAAACGGCCTGGTTTGATAAGAAAAGGCGTCCTGTTTCTACACGATAACGCACGACCACATACCGCTCACCGCACCACGTGCAAATTACAGCAACTCGGGTGGGAGGTATTGCCACATCCCCCTTACAGCCCAGACCTCGCTCCGAGCGACTTCCACCTGTTTGGACCCCTGAAAGAGTTCCTGGGAGGTCAGCATTTTAGCACTGATGACGAAGTGAAGCAGGCTGTCCTACGATGGTACAGGAGTACCGACATATCTTTCTACACTAAAGCTTTTCAAGCATTAATTAAACGCTGGGATAAGTGTATAAATGTTGCAGGGGATTATATCGAAAAATAAATGGCAATTTCACTCCTACAAATTTGTTCTTTTAGTTTGTACAAACAAAAGTCCCGGTTTGACTTGAACGTCCCTCGTGTGTGTATATATATATATATGTGTGTGTGGCTAATTCCCCCCCCCCCCCACCCACCTCCCTTTCGCTCTTCTCAGCAGATTGCTAGCATACTCCGTTGGGTCTATACACCACACACATCCCCCGCTCCAAGGTAAATTCCAAAGTACTGCGTAATAACCTTTATTGTAAATTTAATTGCTAATTTGTGTTCTACTCAATGCCACGCCCCCGTAGAGAAATTATAATCACCCAGATCTATTATTGTTTGTATCCTCACGCACTGTCTGTGTGTGCATGCTTTTTTATTTTTTTATTATTTTTTTTTAAACCTTCTCACTGAAGGAGCTGTTGCAAGATGAGTCATATAATTCAACAAACCAATGTAATCTCTAAAATATACTTGGGAGAGAAACCTGAAACTTGTCAGCGGATAAATGAAGAGGAAACCCGAGACCTGTAACTCGAAATCAGTTTGGAAAATAGGTTTTGTGTTTGTGGTCGTAGGAAAGATAAATACAAGAAAGACATTAGGCTGAACAAACAAACAAACAAAAATGAAAGAGAGCAACAGCAAGAAAGTAAAAGCGAGACGTAATAGACACTCCTGAGATTCAATCCAGGCCCATCCAAGTTATGCCATATCCTCACTACGAGAAGTGAACGTGTTAAGACATACGACCAACTTAGCAGTTACCGGAGAAATTGGCACATCAGAAAGTCCCTTGTTATGTTGTATGCGAGACAGTGACGTGGTGTACTCTTTAATTAAGGTTATCATATCCAAAATCGGGGCACTCCCAGTACTGTCTGTGCGCGTGAAGTCAAGGTTCACTGAAGCTTGGCAGATGATGTCGCGAGAGGTTTGCTTTATGTTTGAATGTGAACGTGTTTGACGTCAGTTCCGCTAGAACGATGAATGTCGGTTAGAACGTGTTCACTCGATTTCTGTCATTTCTCCTACTTCTCTTCACTCTCTCTCTCTCTCTCTTCATCCCTTTCTTTGCAATCTCCTTCTTCTACAGAATACACTTGGTGTTAGATTGAGTAATGTAATTTTTCTAATCAAGCACGTGCAACTTGAGAAGACTAACTGGTTTGGTTTGGTTTTATGGACCGACTTCATTGCACACGGACAACTCCTTCAGCGCTCCGATCTCCTCCTTGAGATCACTCGAGTTTCTCAGCACAGTACACGAACTCTGTAGCACCGGCGAGGATCTCAGTGTGTGTATACGGGAATCACACATTCTATAAATATTTTGTGGCGGTTAGGTTTCCTCATTTTTCAGAGACTAACTGAAGTTATGTTGAAGTTAAAACAGGTCACTGATTGGTTGTTTTGTCATTAGTATTGGCTTAAATGAACGTCCGATTGGCTAAGCGGTTAAAGTGACTAAAATACTCATATCAGACCTGAAGGTCTTTTTATATTTGGATATGCGCCCTAATATAACCGACTGGGTTGAACGGGACGCGCCTCGCCAAAACGAGGCAAATTTTTATTTTTAAAATATTTTTAAAAATTAAGCGGTTTGAGCGCTTGCCTGCTGCGACAAGGTTACCGGGTTCCGGGATTGAAACCTGGTAACGGCACGCTCCAGTATACCCAGCGGTGAATGGGTACCTGACTCTGCTCTTGAGTTAGGGCAGGCAAAGGCAGCGAGGAAGGTAACTGGTCACCCCACCTCATACAGCTAGATTTAGTATAATGAAGCCTCTAACACTCACGTTGCCTACGGCAGTATCTGCAATGTGGCACATTTTAGTATAGTCCGTTCGGAAATTCGTGCCCACAGAAAGCGTCAATTTTCTCAAAAAGTGTTTGTTGTATGGACATGAATTTTTGCATGCAGTCTTAGATTTTCCATGCAGTTATTAATATATTTTTTGCCCTTACAAAACTCATGTCATGTTCGAATTTTCTTCTTTACGTTATATAAAAAACTCTTACTGTTGTCTGGGTTAATTTTTAGTAGTTTTACAGGAAAGTTACAAGATCCATTCAAAAATATTTTTTCTTTTGTTTGAATTAGTTACTTGCGACTGTGTACAATAGGTGCGCACTCGTGCGGACATGTAGTTGTCACGTGGGTTTTGATCATTAAATTGCCTACATCTTCTTCCTATTCTCTCACCCGCATCCTTTTATTTTATTATCTTTCCGTACTTGTTTTTCCTGTATTTTTTCGCATCACTCGTTGCGAAAAATATATTTCTTTCCCATCATCGTTTTTCTTTCTCATACTGACTAGTAACCTTATTGCATCAGATGTCAGTCGCGCAGGTAAGACGTGAATGTGCGAAAAATTCGTTTCGCCGGACATAGAGCAGACTTTTGTCTACATTTTTACCGGTCAACAACGAGTTGGATCGGCCGAACGCTTAAGTAGGAGCGAATATTTACACCTTGTAGTCGCAGTTTCAGACGGTTGTCTGAGATTTGCAACTGACACGCGCTTTTCCCGGTCAGTTTGTTAACGCAGGTGCGTAATCGCACTGATGGCTGTTACGACATGAGGGAAGCTGACGTAGGGTGTTAGAGAAGGGGAGAGACGGGCGCTGTTTCGTGGTTTCGAAACAGTGGGATTCTTTGTCCGTTTCATAGATATTAAACCTAGTTTGAAACTTTATTTTCATTCTTGTCTCAATAATTCGCAGTAGACAGGTGGTTCGCGAAGAGTAGAGCTGTATAAGCGAAGTTTCTTAGTTTGTTGCGACAATTTGTCGAACTTCTAGACTTCCATGAATATAAGCGTAAAATTCTTAATTGTGCGATATCCTGTAGTGCTGTGTTTGAGGTAAATATTATATAATAGATATCTAGTATTTTGTGAAGTGATAAAGTGTTAAGTCGCTTATTTCATTTTTAACTAGTTTCTTTTGAACAGAGTGCTTAATTTATAGTTTGTTATATTCTCTGTCGGTGTCTGTGGCCTAATGGATATGAACGCAGTTTCATAATCCAGATATACCAGGTTCGAAACCTGCTGCAGGCGGTTTGGTGGCAGATCGCTTTGTGTGGATTTTTAACAATGGTATAAGCGCCGTACCGTTCAGAAAGCAATGGCAAACTACTGAACGTAAAAATTGCCTAGAAAAATCACAAACAGCCAATAAAAGCTGGGGTTGATTGCCACGTCCTGTAAAGGATAAGCAACTAACTAACTATATTCTCTACGTCGACGAGTTACAGTGGAAATACATAATAAATTATATCTTAGCTTACTAAACAATAATGTAGCTATAATGAAGTTAATTTAACTGCTAAATACTCAGTAGAGAATATTTTATATCAAACTTATAAATGCTAGATGCGACATCAGTGAATAGTGACGGAATACGCAGATATTCCTGAATTCATGATGATTGATTTTATAACTTATTTCACCGGAAAATTTAAATGATAAGTCAAGCAGTACACTTGCGGTTTAATAATGTAAGTTATAGTGGGTACATATTGTAAAATTATTTGATATGTGTTCTTTCTTTTATATAGTGAAACGGTGGTACCCAACTTTGCCAGCGTTCTAGTACGTGAACATTATTTGGGAAGAAACAAATCACTTTCATTACCTGAACTGTAACAGTTAAATGAAGTAAGAGGCCTTCGCGCCAGAATTAATTCTTCCAGAATAACTCTTCAGTACAATTCAGCCCGTTGTGGCAAGCAAAGATCAGAAACATTCCGACAGAGTTTTGACTAGTACTGTGGTGACCAAATATAGTAACTTCCTGAAAGTAGACACCGATCTGACATTCCTTAAATGCTAGAAACCAAAGCTAATGACATTGTGCTCTGCTAACTTTCGTGCCTGGACAATATTTTATGTGACTTAATCAGACATTCGAAAAATTAGAACACCCAAGGAATCGTTCCCTGAGAGTTTAGTACGTCTTTTGGAACTGGGGATTTCTTGGTCAAGGACTGCATTTTCGGGTCTGTGTGAAGGTCCTAGAATTTATTATGTTCCCAGAGGCAGCGAGCAAAGTTGTGAGTATAACTGTGTACCCATGGCCATGGCTGAATGAATGAGTGTACGCAGATCAGAGTGTTATTTTACCGTTGTATCTTGTCACCCATTTACTGTCTTAATTCTTTTTTTGTTTAACCTGCAGAATTTGTTACTATTTGCTAGAGTTTCTTTATTTCTTAGGCTAAATCAGATTATTCAACTCTGTTCATACATTTACGAGAAAGAAAGAAACCTCTTAGACTCAACCCTATGTATCTATAACTCTTTGGGCCATCATCTGTTCTCTTAACGGGGCTGTGGGCTAAACCTAGAGTAAGATTCTAACGGGCTATCATCCTTGTAGCATTTTCTTAAATTTTATGACTATTTGTATATGTTTTCCTTGATGTAATTTTTTGGTGTTGTGAGAAATTTTGATATGATAATTAAAATATCTCTCTTGAAAAAAAAAAAAAATCAGTGCGTTGGTCAGCTCGATCCCAATTACACTGACAAACAACATTTTTCTTTCTTATATAAGAATAAGTGTTCTTAGGTCAGTTTCTTGCGCTGATTTCAAATCTGAAATCCGTTTATCTCTATCACGTCGGGTTGTTAAGATATTTGTGATTAAATATATTTTTGGGAAACCGTTTTTTGCTCCGTTTCATTTTTACTATATAACATTAAAAATTAATAAAATGCAAAATAATTCTACTTTTTATACCGCTAAAAGATGCATGACATATGTTACAATATGTTTCAAATAGTTACTGTATTTTGAAATAATTCTGAGCGAAATATGGCTTCTAGAAGTTGTAGAAATTCGGCTGATCTGTTCTGTTACGTGTGTGGATATTTTACCGATCGTGTTCACCAGAAAAACTTTACACCATTACTAAAGAAAGCATATGAACTTTATTTCGATTCGAAAGTTGATGATGCAAATAAATCTTAGAAGCCAAATGCTGTTTGTTTGACTTGTGCAAATACATTGGCAGGTTGGTTGCGAAAATCGCCGAAGCATAAGTCGATGCCTTTTGGAGTGCCAGTAATATGGCGTGAACCGACAAATCACGCTACTGATTGTTACTTCTGCTTGACAAATATCTATGGTTTCACTTTTAAAACTAGAAAGTCTGTGGTTTATCCAAATATTGAATCGGTTTCGAAACCAGTGCCTCATGATCCAATCACGTGTCCGATCCCAGTTCCACCAGAACAATATCCTTTTGACGTGAATGAACCATCAGAAAGTGATAGTTTACCTGCTTTAGAAACTAATTCTGACTCGGATTATATACCGGTGAATGATGGTGTTCACTTAATTAACCATTCAGAATTTTCAGATCTAATACCTGATATCGCTCTTACCAAAGGACAAGCGGAATTACTCGGTTCGCGACTCAAAGAATGGAATCTTTTAGCGCCCAATACTCCGATATCTAAATTTCGTCATAGACACAGAGAACTTGTTCAATACTTTGAGATGGATGATGACATTGCTATTGCAAAGATGTAAACGGTCTAATGGTGCACCTCGGTCATGAGCACATAGTCAACGAATGGCGACTTTTCATCGACTCTTCCAAGACTAGTCTAAAAGCCGTGTTATTGCATAACGGACATTTATTTTCATCAATTCCAGTCGCCCACTCTGTTCATATGGAAGAAACTTATGACAATATGGCTATACTTTTGGCAAAAATAAAGTACAATGACTACCAATGGCGGATTTGTGGAGACCTAAAGGTCATTGCAATTCTCACGGGCATGCAGACTGGGTATACTAAATTTTGTTGCTTCCTATGTGAATGGGACAGCCGCAACAGACAGAACATTATGCAAGAAAGGTGTGGCCTATCAGGGATCGTATGCAGCTCGGGCATAAAAATGTAATACACGAGCCATTAGTTAACAAAGACAGCATCATTTTACCACCGTTACATATAAAGTTGGGGCTCATGAAGAATTTCGTAAAAGCGTTAGATAAAACGAGCAAAGCTTTCACTTATCTTCGAGAAAAGTTTCCGCAAGTTAGCGGTGCAAAGATAAAGGAAGGTATCTTTGTAGGACCTCAGATTAGGAAAGTTATTGCAGACAAACAATTCGAGAACTTGTTACATGGTAGTGAACTTCGCGCATGGATGGCATTCAAATCGATCGTCGATAACTTTCTGGGAAATCACAAATCTGTCGACTATGTGCATATTGTTAAGCAGTGCATAGATGCATACAGAATTATGGGCTGTAACATGTCCCTCAAAATCCATTTGCTCGATTCGCATCTTGACTTTTTCCCTGACAACCTTGGCGAAGTCAGCGATGAACATGGAGAACGATTCCATCAAGATATCGCCGTAATGGAGTCACGTTATCAAGGACGGTAGAGTGTGACCATGCTTGCCGATTATTGTTGGATGCTTCATCGCGATGTACCACATGCCATTCACCGACGAAAGTCGACTGCAAAGAAATTCAAGCCTACATAACTGTTGTACTTCTTGTACAAATGATGTTGTAATACTGTATGCTTTGTTAAAAAAACTTCAATTGCGTATTTCTAGAGATCCCGACCTGATAGAGAAAAACGGTTTGCAGATTTAAAAACAGCGCATTAACATTGACCAGAAAAACATAGAAATGTTAGAGAAAGAAAAAAAAAATTTTTTTTTGTTAGCCAGTGAAATCAGTGCGTTGGTCAGCTCGATCCCAGTTATCTGTATATCATTGTTATAATTTTCCCACGTCTGTGTGTTTACCTGTCGTCACGTGTATGTGCGTGCCCGTGAGTAGATAGAAATATATGTAATATGTATCTGTGTTTAGACTGTCTGACTACTTTAGATCTGTCGTAGAAGATAGGTGAGAGAGAGAGAAGATTATCTCGATTCTCAAAGACAGCCTCTATATCACATTCTATCATCTCACGTGTGGAAATTCTATTTCATTCTACTTACTCACACGGTGACTCTCACTCATTCCAACCTATTCAGAAGGGACCAACCTAAGTCTTAATACTCCTATCCTAAAATCTACGACAAATGGTCGCTCGTTACCGGGAATTGAACCCAAAATCCTAGGCGATACGACAAATGGTTGCTCGTTTCCGGTTTTTGAACTTTGAATAGGAAGACGAGACGACAAATATCAGCTCGTCTTTAAGATTCTTTATATTCTGATATAGAGTAAGAGTGTGATGTCTTGTGAGAGTTTATATCTTTAAATAATTTATCCCCTAGACTAACGATCTGTTTACGAGCGTGCTGACCACACAAACTGATAAGTTTTTTTTTCCACAGCATTTGAACATTATACATTTGGTTTACAGGTTGATTTGTCGGAATACATGTTAATTAATGATTTTGTAATACTAAACGCTGGTAAAGTTTTGTGAGTGTATAACATTCACTGGGTTTTGAAGAAGTAGGTGTTTGAGCAAAAGCTAAGGAGTGCGTTTCGGACTTTTGTCCAGATTAATTGCCTCCCTTACCCTAACTGTCTTCAGGGGTGAAACTTATAGTGGATTAAAATTAAGGGGTTTTTTTCCCTTAAAATAAATTTTGCAATAATAATTTTGCTTTTCCACTGTAGCAACTTATTTTTCAGAAGTAATCTTAACTACCATTTAGTTGGCGTAGTCGTGTTTTGCATTAAGTGCTTTATTGCCGATAATAGCAGCGATAGTTAGATTTTATTTTGGAGGAGGTATCCCAGGGTTAAGGATATCATCTTTTGATTTTTTGGAAATTTTTTCTCGTAAGTGGTAGGAACCAGTGTATTCCTTATCCTTATCTTTTTCTCGTCTAAGTCTCAGCCACTGACTTATTATGGCAGAAAGGGCGAAACTGAGACAAATGCTCAGACAGGAAGCAATGGAAGAGGGACTGGAAGGAGAGGAAGCGAAAGCTTTTGTCAGAGACGAACTTGAGAGATATGATGCGGAGAGGAAGGCAGCCGAAGCTAGAGAACAGAAGAAGATTGAGGAAGAAATGGAAATTCGCAGGATGCAGCATGAGGAAAAAGAGAAGGAGAGACAGCATGAGAAGGAGAGGGAGGAGAGACAGCAGGAGAAGGAGAGGGAGGAGAGACAGCATGAGGAAAGAGAAAATGAGCAACGACGACAGCATGAGCTGGCGCTTAAGACTCTAGAGTTCCAAAGCCGTGGTGCTGCCTCTACCTCCAGCAATGAAGAGTCTTCTCCTCATTCCTCTTTAACTGATCCTTCTAACACTCAATCTACTCATCTCACTGCTATGTCTTTTCCGCTAGAATCTTTCCCATGTCCAAATGAGAAGATTGACACGTGGCTAGAAAAATTTGAGAAAATTGCAACTCTGTACGGTTTAGAGAGGTCGCGTTGGAATGTGAAGCTTTCCCAGGCTTTGAAAAGTTCTGCTTACGATGTGTATGCAAAACTGGAGAGCAGCCAACAAGACAACTATGATCTGTTGAAGAAAGCGTTACTGGAGCGCTTTGAAATGAACGCTCGCAAATTTTTGCAACTGTTTCGCAACAGCCGGAAAGAGAATTCTGAAACTTTTCAGCAGTTCTCGTCTCGTCTAAAGGGATATTTGACAAAGTGCCTTGAGCTCTCGCAGCTCCCCTCTACCTACGAAGGTCTTGAGGAATTTGTTTTAACAGAACAAATAAAGAACACTTTGTCTGCTGATACCCGGAGATTTCTAGCTGAGCAGGGAGCAGAAAAACTTGAAGACATCTTAGAGAAGTCTGAGCGTTACCACAATGCGCTGGCTGAACTACCGGCCACAAAGCGGAAACCGACAGAGGAGCATTTTCGAAAACATAACCTAGAGCAACCTTCTCAGGCTTCTAACCTAAATAATCACAGAGAAACTGGACCTCAAAACCCCCCTCCTGAAAAATCCAAGTTCTACAAGAACAAGTACCCCAACCACCCCAAACAGTCTGATCAACCCGACCGCCCTACATGGCAGCGTGGCCAGAAAGGTCAAGGTGGCAAAGGGAGAACCCCTGAGCACGGGACATATGATCAGAGCGAGCATACCGAGCCGAAACGCATAGGATGCTTATTAACAGTCTCGCAAGGCGGAATTATTGACAGTGATTCCCAACCTGTTGGGGATAGACCCTCAACGCGAGGTACTGTTATTTTGAACGGTTCTCAAACTTCTTGCTTATTTGACACGGGGCTTTCTTATGATTGCATTGTTGCCAGAAACCTGGTCAAACCCGGTCAAGAGAAAGCAGAGACCGTCCAACTTTGTGGAGTTCGTAAGAGTGATGCACCTACAGCGCTTCCCATCGCATGGGTGGACATCCACTCTGATTTTGTCAGAGGTGTGATCAAAGCGGCTGTTATGGATGATCCCATCTACCCAGTCATACTTGGCGGGAGATACGTGTGTATTGGGAAACCGGAAGAGCCGATTGTGGCAGCAGTAACTACAAGAGGGCAAACCAAGAAGGAACGGGAGCCTGCGCCAAATTTGTTACCTATGGAACTTAAAGAAGCGCAATACAAGGACCCTACTTTGACACCCTGCTTTAGGAAACTGCCCATGGCAAAGGAACCCAAACAGCACGGGGACATTTTTCCTAAGGATGGCGTACTGTATCGCAGAACGGGCAAGCCTGACCAAGGTTACAACCAGCTCCTAGTACCGAAACAGTACAGAAGCCAAATCCTAGAAATGGGGCACTCTCTTCCCTTCAGCGGACATATCGGACAGAACGCCACAAACCAACGTATAACCACTCATTATTGGTGGCCAGGAGTAAATACTGATATTATCAGATATGTCAAATCCTGTGCCCAGTGCCAACGTGTGCCACCCAAGCAACGAGCACCCCCAGTCTCTTTGGGTGAAATGCCAATAGTGGGTACACCATTTGAACGGGTTGTGATCGACATTTTAGGGCCTTTCGACAGGACTAAAAGAAGGAACAGGTTTATCCTGACCTTAGTCGATACATGCACTTTATGGGCAGAAGCTATACCGCTAACATGCGCAGATGCCAAGCATGTCGCAGAAGCCCTCGTGCAGATTTTCACTCGGTTGGGATTCCCACAGCAAGTGTTGACGGATAACGGATCCCCATACCGAAACCTGTTGATGGATGAGATCGTGAAGATCTTGAGGACCCAGCACATCCACACTAAGCCATATACTCCGGCCGGAAATGGGCTCGTGGAACGTGCTAATGGAAACCTCAACATGATGTTAAGTAAACTGGCACAAGTGAAACCTGAAGATTGGGATCTTTGTATTCCTGCAGCATTATTTGGCTACAGAGAATCTCCTCATACTTCCACAGGATTTCCGCCAGCTACGCTCTTATTCGGCAGACCCATTAAGGGCCCGCTTGAAGCCTTACTTCAGTCTCTGACAGATGAGAAGGCTGATGAGACAGTTGTCTCAGCCAGTAAATATGTGTCGGTTTTAAAGGAAAGGTTGAAACTAGGGTGGGACCTAGCAACGACTAACTTTAAGCGAGCTCGCACAAAGCACGCTAACCGATACAGGAAAGTCGCGAAAGAGAGAGAACTGGAAGCAGGAGAGAAAGTTTTGGTGTTACTCCCTACCGAGAACAACCAACTGAAGATCGGATGGCAAGGGCCGTTTACCGTCCTGAAAAAGATTTCTAAGGCTAACTACCAGATCTCTATTCAAGGAAAGGAAAAGGTTTTCCATTTAAATCTCTTAAAGAGATACTTGGAAAGACCAGTGCCAACCTCCGACCATCTCCTGACGATCGCCAGAGCTGACGAAGATGATGATAATGGCAGGGATATTCCACCGCTATCACAAGAAATCTTTCAAAAATGTCAGAAGCGGCGACGCTCTTTCAAGCGTGCATGGGAGACATTCCAGAGGAAGGAAACTTTGGGGAGTAGACTTGAGTAGGAACTGGAGAGAGATGGAGGGGGAAGATGAGAAGGAAGAAGACAGACACCCCGAAGCTACGGTTATAGGAAATTTAATTCCATAACGTAGACATGGAGTGCTTCCATATCTTAAGGGGGGACGTCCTGTCACGTGGGTTTTGATCATTGAATTGCCTACATCTTCTTCCTATTCTCTCACCCGCATCCTTTTATTTTATTATCTTTCCGTACTTGTTTTTCCTGTATTTTTTCGCATCACTCGTTGCGAAAAATATATTTCTTTCCCATCATCGTTTTTCTTTCTCATACTGACTAGTAACCTTATTGCATCAGATGTCAGTCGCGCAGGTAAGACGTGAATGTGCGAAAAATTCGTTTCGCCGGACATAGAGCAGACTTTTGTCTACATTTTTACCGGTCAACAACGAGTTGGATCGGCCGAACGCTTAAGTAGGAGCGAATATTTACACCTTATAGTCGCAGTTTCAGACGGTTGTCTGAGATTTGCAACTGACACGCGCTTTTCGCGGTCAGTTTGTTAACGCAGGTGCGTAATCGCACTGATGGCTGTTACGACATGAGGGAAGCTGACGTAGGGTGTTAGAGAAGGGGAGAGACGGGCGCTGTTTCGTGGTTTCGAAACAGTGGGATTCTTTGTCCGTTTCATAGATATTAAACCTAGTTTGAAACTTTATTTTCATTCTTGTCTCAATAATTCGCAGTAGACAGGTGGTTCGCGAAGAGTAGAGCTGTATAAGCGAAGTTTCTTAGTTTGTTGCGACAATTTGTCGAACTTCTAGACTTCCATGAATATAAGCGTAAAATTCTTAATTGTGCGATATCCTGTAGTGCTGTGTTTGAGGTAAATATTATATAATAGATATCTAGTATTTTGTGAAGTGATAAAGTGTTAAGTCGCTTATTTCATTTTTAACTAGTTTCTTTTGAACAGAGTGCTTAATTTATAGTTTGTTATATTCTCTAAGTCGACGAGTTACAGTGGAAATACATAATAAATTATATCTTAGCTTACTAAACAATAATGTAGCTATAATGAAGTTAATTTAACTGCTAAATACTCAGTAGAGAATATTTTATATCAAACTTATAAATGCTAGATGCGACATCAGTGAATAGTGACGGAATACGCAGATATTCCTGAATTCATGATGATTGATTTTATAACTTATTTCACCGGAAAATTTAAATGATAAGTCAAGCAGTACACTTGCGGTTTAATAATGTAAGTTATAGTGGGTACATATTGTAAAATTATTTGATATGTGTTCTTTCTTTTATATAGTGAAACGGTGGTACCCAACTTTGCCAGCGTTCTAGTACGTGAACATTATTTGGGAAGAAACAAATCACTTTCATTACCTGAACTGTAACAGTTAAATGAAGTAAGAGGCCTTCGCGCCAGAATTAATTCTTCCAGAATAACTCTTCAGTACAATTCAGCCGGTTGTGGCAAGCAAAGATCAGAAACATTCCGACAGAGTTTTGACTAGTACTGTGGTGACCAAATATAGTAACTTCCAAAAAGTAGACACCGATCTGACATTCCTTAAATGCTAGAAACCAAAGCTAATGACATTGTGCTCTGCTAACTTTCGTGCCTGGACAATATTTTATGTGACTTAATCAGACATTCGAAAAATTAGAACACCCAAGGAATCGTTCCCTGAGAGTTTAGTACGTCTTTTGGAACTGGGGATTTCTTGGTCAAGGACTGCATTTTCGGGTCTGTGTGAAGGTCCTAGAATTTATTATGTTCCCAGAGGCAGCGAGCAAAGTTGTGAGTATAACTGTGTACCCATGGCCATGGCTGAATGAATGAGTGTACGCAGATCAGAGTGTTATTTTACCGTTGTATCTTGTCACCCATTTACTGTCTTAATTCTTTTTTTGTTTCACCTGCAGAATTTGTTACTATTTGCTAGAGTTTCTTTATTTCTTAGGCTAAATCAGATTATCAAACTCTGTTCATACATTTACGAGAAAGAAAGAAACCTCTTAGCCTCAACCCTACGTATCTATAACTCTTTGGGCCATCATCTGTTCTCTTAACGGGGCTGTGGGCTAAACCTAGAGTAAGATTCTAACGGGCTATCATCCTTGTAGCATTTTCTTAAATTTTATGACTATTTGTATATGTTTTCCTTGATGTAATTTTTGGTGTTGTGAGAAATTTTGATATGATAATTAAAATATCTCTCTTGAACAAAAAAAATCAGTGCGTTGGTCAGCTCGATCCCAATTATCTGTATATCATTGTTATAGTTTTCCCACGTCTGTGTGTTTACCTGTCGTCACGTGTATGTGCGTGCCCGTGAGTAGATAGAAATATATGTAATATGTATCTGTGTTTAGACTGTCTGACTACTTTAGATCTGTCGTAGAAGATAGGTGAGAGAGAGAGAAGATTATCTCGATTCTCAAAGACAGCCTCTATATCACATTCTATCATCTCACGTGTGGAAATTCTATTTCATTCTACTTACTCACACGGTGACTCTCACTCATTCCAACCTATTCAGAAGGGACCAACCTAAGTCTTAATACTCCTATCCTAAAATCTACGACAGTAGTCACTACACTAATTCAAACCCCTCGCTGCTGACAAGTCTTACAATGTTTCGCTCTGCTGGATCTAATAATTACTTTTCAGCTCTTGATCCATCGTTACGATTTTTGTGCCTTTTTGTATATATGAATTGCACGTGATTGCCATCACTAGTTGTATGAGCCACATAATTAGCCATCTGTAAACCCCTGAACATAACGATCTTTGACTGCTAAACTTTGATTTATGGATATATTTATTCTAACTACTGTAAAGTGTCGATATTTGGTGGGTATTTGCATTAAAAAAGTATGTGGTACAACGCTTCAGACAGCTTCTTGAGCAGCGATAAGGCAAAACTCCAAAAACTCCAAGAGCCGCGGGGATATACTTTAGATACACTGAGTTTTCTAAACATCTACTTTGATAAAATTATGCCTGCAGAGGTAGGTGGAAAATCATTTTCAGTTTTAGAATGAATAGTTTTAAAAACATTAATTTTTTTTACACAAGAGGTGTATGTGATGCAGCGCTTTTCAATGCTGGCGAGAGAAGGATAGTCAAAAATGTCTTTAGCTGAAGAATGTTGTCTCTCCCCTCGCCCCCCTCCCCACACGGGTCACCTAAAGATCTACCAAATTATCCCTTGTGGTCTATCGGTATAACGCGATTGACTAGCTGCCGACCCCTGCTCTAGAATGTTGGAGTGTGTGTTCCAGACGTTTCTCATTGTGATTCTGTCAACACGTTACGTAGCTTAACTGGCATTTATTGACCACTTGTATTTCCTGTTTACTGCAGGCATGCACTTTGAGTTGACCCTCCGATTAACCGAAATTTCCGATTGCGTGTTAGTCGAACGACCCAGCATCTAAGTAGGTCAATCTGTCGGCTCGCGAAAACATGGTAATACCCTGGGACCATCCCTTACATCAAATGAAGCTGTGCAGGGCCGTACTTATCGCAGGTTCTTCTTTACGATTTTCTCTTTCCCAGATCCATCCTTAGGTCTGGCATATTATTATATTTAAAAAAAAAAATATATATATATATATATATATATATATATATATATATATATATATATATATATATATATATATATATATATATTATATATATATATATATATATATATATATATATATATATATATATATCCATTTGTCAGTCTTTTTTTTTTAATGACACTTGAGCAACTGAAGATTGGGGTGGGGGAGGGGGGGGGAGACCAATACGCGGATGGTGGCAGATATATTATCAAAAGTTATCATCATCATCATCATTTTCCTTTGCACTCCTTACGGAACATGAGTCCACCACTCCTACTGGTCCCCTTCCAAGAAGCCTGCACCAAACATTCACATGCTCGTGCAGCCATAGTTTCTGTGGCCATTTGTTTTATATGATGAGGTTGTCAGCACCGTGCACAACCTTATATTACGTCACCGTGTACGAGATACCAGAAAGTACAGTAGTCGATACCTTACGTTGCATGATATTTGTTTGAGGTAATTGAGGTACGATACCCGATGACACCATATCGATACCAGCGCTGATGAGTGGGCGAGGCAGTTTATATATAACAGAATTACGTAGCACGCAGTATAATAAAAATAAAGTTTAAACAGGCGTATTTAACAGGAGACGTGGGTCGTAGCTTATTCACCCTTCTTTGTCGTATTGATTTAGAGGTCTTCAACGCCCCCTACCACAGCACAAGGCTAGAACAGGGGCCCATGGCAAGCTATTTGTGAGGATCGCTATAATCCGTCTCTTTATTCCTCTCAACCCCCGGACCCTAGGTAGCAGCCCCTCTCCCCCCTCTCAGGTGCCCTTGCGTCACGAAATATTCATCAGCTTTCGTAGTGTCTCTGACTTACCTAGACGTTAAAAGATTCAGTCGAAGAAAAAAAAAAGCAAAGCTCACAAACACACTTGACGGGAAAGTTTGTGTTTTCAGCCTTCTGGCCGACGCTAAAGTATTTAATGGCCTTATTAGATTATGCTGAACATCTGCTTCAAAGTTGCCCCTTATATGTGGTACAGAGAAAGTGCATATGGCCGACGCTTGCTCCTTTCATGGAAAAGCTTTACGGGGACTCAAATAGCCTCAAACTGACTACTGCTTTCTTTGAGAACATTCAAGTGGACGTCTGAGAGTGTACGAAGAAGAAGAAGATTATGATCAGAAGTCTGTTACGACCTTCGAGTGTCAGTAAAATCAAACGAAAAATCCAAAGATTTTCAAAAACATGACACATAAACTATATAATGTTTAACGTGAGGTAGAATCTTATTACACATAAGGGAGGGAAACCCGAGGCCTGTAAACAGTAAATTAATATGAAACAAATATAAAGGTATGTTATCAGGCACTCGCAGGAAATAAAGAAGTAGAACACCAGACAACAGAAAAACAACAGACATGAGTGGCTACCCAGGATTTGAACACTGGACCTTCCGTGCGACAACCCCGCCTAGCCATGCAAGCGAATCACACTATCCAGTGTTCAAATCCTGGGTAAGCCACTCATGTCTGTTGTTTTTCTGTAGGGCGGATAGTGTGATTCGCTTGCATGGCTAGGCGGGGTTGTCGCACGGAAGGTCCAGTGTTCAAATCCTGGGTAAGCCACTCATGTCTGTTGTTTTTCTGTTGTCTGGTGTTCTACTTCTTTATTTCCTGCGAGTGCCTGATAACATAGCTTTATATTTGTTTCATATTAATTTTGAGGTAGAATCTTCTTCATTTTCCTCTCCTTTTCTTAACGAATTTATCCACTTCATTAAAAAAGAAATGTTAATTTATGTGCCTCATTAATCACTTCCTTAGTTCATTTATTTTTATACCGGGGGTCCATTAAGGATCAAGGATTCCAAGGAGGGGTCGAGACTCAGAATAGTTTGGGGACCTCTACTCTAAACTGTCGCTGTTTTTGTTTACCCACTGTGTCTTGTTCACGCTTGCTGTCCATGTATATGATTTGTATTCCGGATGATGATGTTAATACAGTAATAATAATAAGAAGAAGAACCGTCCTTCTTCCTTAACCTCCTACACAATGTCGGATACACCATCCCGTGTTCTGTAATTTTTTACCACACCTTCGATCCATCATTTTCTTAGTAATCTTCTCGTCTTAACAAAATGTTGTCATTGTAATGACTCCCATTCAGTGAAAGTATTAATACGAAGGCGGCTAATATAGTTACCTTCATAACCCCTCAGATCCCCACGGAACATGTCTTCAACTATTTCATGCCCATTCTCCTGTCATGTGACATTAGCTCAAGGTCTTTCCATCTCTTCTTCACCCCGTTCATTTCTGCCTCCAGTTTCTTGTCTATGCGTTTTGTGGTCTCCCTCGATCACTCTTACCTTGGGGGTTCCAGAACAAGGACTGCCTTTTCATTCTGTCAACAGTTTAAAATGTAGAAGACATGGACATTACTATATTCACACAGTGATGGACATTACTATATTCACACAGTGGAGAGCTTCTTTATTTTAGTTGTTAATGTTCGCGATTTCTTACTGTTTCCTATAATCCAGTGGTTCTCAGCCCCAAGATCGCGACACTCAGGGTGTTCAGTAAGGTCACAGGGACGGTCGGAGCGAGGTCTTGGAAAAGTATATGAATAATAAGAAATTTTATTTTCCAAGGGTCGGGTGGCAGGAAATGAAGAAACAAAATTTAAAATTAGTGTCGCCAGTAAAAAGGTTCTGAAACCACTACAATAACTTGTGCATCTCATTTTCTTTAATTTTTAAATCCTTTAATCTTCACTGCTTCTGTAAATACAAATAGGGCTTCCGATTGGCAGAGTGGTTAGAATGCTTGTCTCTCTCGAGGAAAAGTTACGGGGTTCAGGATTCGAGAGATGGTAGCGTCACGCTTCAAGTCTACCCAGCTGTGAATGGGTATCAGACTCTGCTCTAGAGGCAGGAAAGGCGGGAGGAGGGGACTGGTCATCCCACCTCATAAAGCTGAGACCTAGAATAGGTAAAGTCTATAACACTTCACTCCCCTACAGTATCTACTATGTTACTATCTTTAACTTTTTTTTCTTTTTTGTAAATACAAACTGCGTGGGAAACAACAACATTCGTTCTCATTTCTGTGATCTTTCAGCCATTCAGTTCGTCTGCTTCCGTAAATATAAATGAAAGCGAGTTGCAACCATATAGGGGGGTCAGTAGCGCTTTTAGGCATAGGCAAGCTAGGCTTTTGCCTAGGGCCTCGCTCACATGATAGGAAACTCTATACAGAGCGATACAACAGGAGGCAATCTGATCATCAGAAAGTCCCCCCGTCGATCAAGTGTTTCGGCCCCTTAATCTCCTTTACACTCTAAGGGGGCGGGCCCACTTAGGTTATGACTCCCAAGTGTCAGCCTCGTGTTGTCTAGTGCAGAGAATTGAATCCACTCCACCTTGGTTGCAGCTTTCAAATTTACTTATATTTTCTGCCAGCTGGAGGCAATTGTGACAGTAACCTCTATGTTGAAAACAAATTACTGTCTCGAGTTCCATAGCCCGTTGCGGTTGTTCCACAGTCAGCACGATGCTTTTTCCGCAGTTTCGCTGAGCCTCTTAAGTGCCTTTGTTCTTGACTGTCCCCTCAACCCCAACAGTTTCAGTAGACCATACACTGATACAGCCGCGAGACCTCTTGCACCCACCTCAACACCCATGACCCTTGCAGTGAACCCATCGCGTCTCAAGTCCGCGGCTAGATCATTATACTTGGCTACTTTGAACGAGTGTTGCTCGTCCAATCTGGATTCAAATGGCACGGTCAGCTCAGTCATTATAATCTGGTGCGATGATGAGATCTTCTGATACTCTCTGGGTATGCCTCTAGGTAGGTCTACTGCCATCTCCCAGTCATTTGCACAGTCAAGAAGCGATGGTAAACTGGTACTTGATTTACTTGGTTTGGGATGTGCTGACTTTCCTGCTCTCAGAAAGTATGTATTTTCAGTGCTCGGTATGACTTTCCTGTTCGCCTTCACCCTTGCCAGGTCTACTGTAGCAGCCAGCTCATTTAGTACTTTGTTGTGGCGCCATATGTATCGTTTTTGCCCTAATGACATCTTTTGTCCTTGTCGATACAATAGGATAATATATACTGTATAATGCCTGCGTCACCAGCACGCTTCTATATGGCAGCGAATCATGGACAACCTATGCTAAGCGAGATAGAACTCTCAATACCTTCCATTTACGGTGTCTACGCCACATCCTTGGTATTTAGTGGAAGGACAAAGTAACAGGTATTGGTGCTGTCTGTAATGAAGTCTAATTGATATCTCGGCATCATTCAAAAATTACCACCGTACAAACCCCGTGGATGTAACAAACCAATGAAAAGCCAGCTTGGTATAAATAATGTCGGAAGGTACGCTAGACATGGAGGAAACGAAAGTGTAGATGTTAAGGATATTTCGGAAGGCAGTGTGCAACTAATCATGGAATACCTAGATAAAGAAGGACCCAATTCGATAATAGAGATCATTAGCTTTAGGCAGATAGCAATAGATTCACTGGATGTGTTGTAGAGCCGATGTTATTATGAATAGAAGACAGTGGAACATGAACCATGTTGTGTTTTTCTCTGTTTCGGCTGCTCCAGTGAATAGTCGGATAAACTATAGGATAAAATGAATATCCATAGTGATAGACCTCATTCATATGAATAAGATAAGACTAAAGTTGGAGAAAATCGGTGCAGAAATAAGGATTCCAGAATTATTTTGGATTTACTATCTTAGCACATCTTGCCTTGCCAACACGATTTTGGATGCATGCAAACGTACCTTGGTCCAGTTGCCACCTCGTACATCCGCAAGGCCATTATACAAGGAGAGAGAACGCATGACACAGAGCACAAGCAGTTATATCAACTCCGTTGCCATCTGCAGTAGTGTGAGCAGACTGTCTAACCATTAAAAGCCTGTCTGTGATTGAGGGTAAGCGAGATGTTAATTATATATATATATATATATATATATATATATATATATATATATATATATATATATATATATATATATATATATATATATATATATATATATATATATATATATATATATATATATATATATATATATATATATATATAATCAATGTGTGTTAAAGAAATATTAGCATGTGTAGAATCATTGTGTTATTTCTGGAGGAAAACCCGAAGTGTGTTGGTTTAGTTTCATTGTGTAATAATTAAGTAGAACGAATGGATTGAGCAGGTTGGTTGTGGAAAGCGTTTTAAATATATGCTTGCTGGAAAGGACTATCCAAACTGGAGGAAGGAATGGCTATAACAGATTGATTTTCTGTATTATTTGATATATGACACAATGATTACCATAAGGCCTATATGATTTTATTGAAACAAATCATGGACAGAACTGTAACAAGTGAATTACTGAACTATTGTGCTAGAACTTGAACAAATTGTGTTATTCATGACTTACTATGTCTCTTGTAATTAACCACAGCTTGTCTGAACTGTTTCATATTACCTCCTGTCTGGCTAAAGAGACAATGAGCGATACTACGTAGGTTGTATATATTGTTTCAGGTTATATCCTGCCATGAGTGTCATACACAATCTCTAGTGACCAAGTCAGCAATTAGATGCTCAAGTTTGTCAGAGCTTTTGCCAGTATTAACTATGTCATCTTGACGAGTGGAGGACCCGCAGTGGTCGGGTTCTATCCAATCATACTGCTGTACGAGGCCTAGGAAGGACTTTGTTTCAGATAAATAGCTCAGTGTTGGGCTACTCTTCAATTTTCAAACAAAACCAAATTAACCCACCTACGAATAGACTATGTAATGATGAAAAACCGTGGTGTATATAGAAGACATTTGACAGTCATATCAGTCATAAAGTAACATTTAGATTCATCTATTCAAGAAAGCACACAGAAAGCACAAAAATAAAGACAGATTCCATCAGGAAGCAAGAAAACATTGAAATTGAACTATATTCGTTTAAGAAATTAACTGTAAATGTTATATATATATATATATATATATATATATATATATATATATATATATATATATATATATATAGATATATATATATATATATATATATATATATATATATATATATATATATATATATATGTTGTTTTTTTGTTTTTTTTTTTGTTAAGTGACCCATAATTTTATTTTGTATTCAATTGAATTTTATTTGAAAAATTAACAAAGAACAAAAGATCTTGTTCATAAATAAATTCTAAATTGTACCCAGAGTCTTCAGTGAATTATTTAAATTTGGTTTAAAGTTCTTGTTGTGTATTTAATTACCTCTAGCAGAGTTATTGCCTAAGGTTAGTCTGGAGAGGAGCTCATAGGAAGCTAGATAGCACATTACCATCTCATCTAGGAACCTATGCAGCTTGGCTATACCTTTGATGTCGATACACCATTACGCTTTTCAGAGAATGGGGTATCTCTTGTAAGACCAGTCTCTTATCTGGCACTATCCTGGTATCATCTGATACATCTGTTTGTCCAGGATAATATCACCATCATTATATCTTTCCTCTCGCTACACTGTCACGTACTGGCCTTCAAAGCACGTATACACTGCTTAGAAGTGCAGATTACGTTGGCTTGGCCATGTCAGAGCTGACCAAGACCCTACTCCACCTGCAAGTGGTGGTCCTGGAAACAGGCTGCTTCACTGCAGTCTGGCTGAGAAAGTGGGGATCGAAGAAGGAACTCAAACCCGGTCCCAAAAAATGCCATGCGGAAGTCGGATGTGTCGTGCCGAAAGGCGCAAATATCGCAGCTGCGCTGTAAACGGCGACACAACGCAACAAACGTCCTTTTCAGGACGAACGAGGAAGAAGAAGCTTGGCCATGTCCGCCGCATGGAAGATGGTCGATTCCCCAAACATATTTTCTAGGAATAACTAGCAGATGGCAAAAAAAAAAAGTTTGTGTACCGCAGCTGAGATTCAAAGATGTGTACAAGAGAGACTTGAAGGCACTGGACTTACATCTAGCAACCTGGGAGGATGAAACTGTCGACCGCACCAAGTGGCGATGCTCCCTACGGCGTCACCTCAGATTGGACCAAAAGAAGCTCTCAAAAGAAGAAGAGAAAAGAAGTTCTCACAAGAAGAGAAAAGAAGTTCTCACAAGAAGAAGAGAAAAGAAGCTCTCATAAGAAGACGAGACAAGAAGCTCTCACAAGAAGAAGAGAAAAGAAGCTCTCACAAGAAGAAGAGAAAAGAAGTTCTCACAAGAAGAAGAGAAAAGAAGTTCTCACAAGAAGAAGAGAAAAGAAGCTCTCACAAGAAGAAGAGACAAGAAGCTCTCACAAGAAGAAGAGAAAAGAAGTTCTCACAAGAAGAAGAGAAAAGAAGTTCTCACAAGAAGAAGAGACAAGAAGCTCTCACAAGAAGAAGAGAAAAGAAGCTCTCACAAGAAGAAGAGACAAGAAGCTCTCACAAGAAGAAGAGAAAAGAAGCTCTCACAAGAAGAAGAGAAAAGAAGCTCTCACAAGAAGAAGAGAAAAGACGCTCTCACAAGAAGAAGAGAAAAGAAGTTCTCACAAGAAGAAGAGACAAGAAGCTCTCACAAGAAGAAGAGAAAAGAAGCTCTCATAAGAAGACGAGAAAAGAAGCTCTCACAAGAAGAAGAGAAAAGAAGCTCTCACAAGAAGAAGAGACAAGAAGCTCTCATAAGAAGACGAGAAAAGAAGCTCTCACAAGAAGAAGAGAAAAGAAGCTCTCACAAGAAGAAGAGACAAGAAGCTCTCATAAGAAGACGAGAAAAGAAGCTCTCACAAGAAGAAGAGAAAAGAAGCTCTCACAAGAAGAAGAGACAAGAAGCTCTCATAAGAAGACGAGAAAAGAAGCTCTCACAAGAAGAAGAGAAAAGAAGCTCTCACAAGAAGAAGAGAAAAGAAGCTCTCACAAGAAGAAGAGAAAAGAAGTTCTCACAAGAAGAAGAGAAAAGAAGTTCTCACAAGAAGAAGAGAAAAGAAGCTCTCACAAGAAGAAGAGACAAGAAGCTCTCACAAGAAGAAGAGAAAAGAAGTTCTCACAAGAAGAAGAGAAAAGAAGTTCTCACAAGAAGAAGAGACAAGAAGCTCTCACAAGAAGAAGAGAAAAGAAGCTCTCACAAGAAGAAGAGACAAGAAGCTCTCACAAGAAGAAGAGAAAAGAAGCTCTCACAAGAAGAAGAGAAAAGAAGCTCTCACAAGAAGAAGAGAAAAGAAGCTCTCACAAGAAGAAGAGAAAAGAAGTTCTCACAAGAAGAAGAGAAAAGAAGCTCTCATAAGAAGACGAGAAAAGAAGCTCTCACAAGAAGAAGAGAAAAGAAGCTCTCACAAGAAGAAGAGACAAGAAGCTCTCATAAGAAGACGAGAAAAGAAGCTCTCACAAGAAGAAGAGAAAAGAAGCTCTCACAAGAAGAAGAGACAAGAAGCTCTCATAAGAAGACGAGAAAAGAAGCTCTCACAAGAAGAAGAGAAAAGAAGCTCTCACAAGAAGAAGAGACAAGAAGCTCTCATAAGAAGACGAGAAAAGAAGCTCTCACAAGAAGAAGAGAAAAGAAGCTCTCACAAGAAGAAGAGACAAGAAGCTCTCATAAGAAGACGAGAAAAGAAGCTCTCACAAGAAGAAGAGAAAAGAAGCTCTCACAAGAAGAAGAGAAAAGAAGCTCTCATAAGAAGACGAGAAAAGAAGCTCTCACAAGAAGAAGAGAAAAGAAGCTCTCACAAGAAGAAGAGAAAAGAAGCTCTCACAAGAAGAAGAGAAAAGAAGTTCTCACAAGAAGAAGAGACAAGAAGCTCTCACAAGAAGAAGAGAAAAGAAGCTCTCACAAGAAGAAGAGAAAAGAAGTTCTCACAAGAAGAAGAGAAAAGAAGCTCTCAAAAGAAGAAGAGACAAGAAGCTCTCACAAGAAGATAAAAGAAGCTCTCACAAGAAGAAGAGAAAAGAAGCTCTCACAAGAAGAAGAGAAAAGAAGTTCTCACAAGAAGAAGAGAAAAGAAGCTCTCAAAAGAAGAAGAGACAAGAAGCTCTCACAAGAAGAAGAGAAAAGAAGCTCTCACAAGAAGAAGAGAAAAGAAGCTCTCACAAGAAGAAGAGAAAAGAAGTTCTCACAAGAAGAAGAGAAAAGAAGCTCTCACAAGAAGAAGAGAAAAGAAGCTCTCACAAGAAGAAGAGAAAAGAAGCTCTCACAAGAAGAAGAGACAAGAAGCTCTCACAAGAAGAAGAGAAAAGAAGCTCTCACAAGAAGAAGAGAAAAGAAGCTCTCACAAGAAGAAGAGAAAAGAAGTTCTCACAAGAAGAAGAGAAAAGAAGCTCTCACAAGAAGAAGAGAAAAGAAGCTCTCACAAGAAGAAGAGAAAAGAAGCTCTCACAAGAAGAAGAGAAAAGAAGTTCTCACAAGAAGAAGAGAAAAGAAGCTCTCACAAGAAGAAGAGACAAGAAGCTCTCACAAGAAGAAGAGAAAAGAAGCTCTCACAAGAAGAAGAGAAAAGAAGCTCTCACAAGAAGAAGAGACAAGAAGCTCTCACAAGAAGAAGAGAAAAGAAGCTCTCACAAGAAGAAGAGAAAAGAAGCTCTCACAAGAAGAAGAGAAAAGAAGCTCTCACAAGAAGAAGAGAAAAGAAGCTCTCACAAGAAGAAGAGAAAAGAAGCTCTCAAAAGAAGAAGAGACAAGAAGCTCTCACAAGAAGAAGAGAAAAGAAGCTCTCAAAAGAAGAAGAGAAAAGAAGCTCTCACAAGAAGATAAAAGAAGCTCTCACAAGAAGAAGAGAAAAGAAGCTCTCACAAGAAGAAGAGAAAAGAAGCTCTCACAAGAAGAAGAGAAAAGAACACGCGTAAAGGAATACCAGGCCAAAAAAAAAACAAACAGCTATCACCTGAGTAGCGCATTCTCCTAGTCATTTATGACCACCATTTCTACTACTGATAAACAGGAATTTTTTTTTTTGGATGGGTCTCACAAGTTCACGCTTGCCTATGGGCCTTTGCGCAACCTGCAAGCACCACTGTATAGGCCTGGGGGGGGGGGGGGGGGGGGTTTGTTCGTAATATTTTTCTCGCATTTGTCTTTCCTATCCGCCTCCACCTCTCTTGTAGAGATAGAAGAAGGGAGAGATAAGGGAAAAAAAATAGAGACATAAAGACATTTATATATTTAAAAGAGAACTATGCCTAGATTTCAGTTTCTCATATTGCCAGTAGAGGAAACAAAATTCACGTGGAGAGACTAGATTTCAAAGTGAACCCAGACTGCCTCCACCGATAGAACAAGCTCCTGCTATCAGGCCACAAGTTGTGGTGCCCCCGCTGAGGAATGTGAGCGTCCCAGCCAGCGTGAGCTCGTGCGCTAGACCTTTTATCACACTGTAGACATAAACATTTTTACGTTCGGCTCCTGTTTGGGTCAGTCACCCGCTCTTAAATGTTCATGTTTCCAGTAGCGCACAGGCAGTATCAGCTGTGGTTGAAGCTCGTGGCTTGCTTGCATCCTCGGTACATCTAATGGTTGTGAACGATATGCTACTAGAGCAGGGGTTACCAATCTGGGGTATGTGTATCCGCAGGGGGGTACAAGAAGCTTGTCGTGGGGTAAAAAAAAGTAGTTCCAAAGCAGGTACTACCGTAGGGAAGATAAGTGTTAGAGACTTACCTATACTAGGTGCAGCATCGAGAGGTGATGGTGACCAGTTACCTTATTTTGTTTAGCAGTCCTTGTTTCACCTTCTCTCTGTTTCTTTCTGTTTATGTATATATTTTACTTTATCATTATTCTTCTAATTCTTCCACGTTCGCCTTCAGACCTCCACATTTATGACTCTAATAAAGGCAGTAGTCAACTCAAGGTTCCCGACATCTCCAAACAGTTTTTCGTTGACAGAAGTGGGTTGTTGCCATATGCTACTCCGTTCATTACTGTAGGTTGGCTTTATCATATAATCTTCATTATTCCTTTCCTAATTGGTTATATGACTTCTTCTATGCTGTCTTGTCACAGACGAAAACTCCCTTATACATCACCACTTTCATTACTTTGCCTCAGTCTGCGTGCTGTGTTGTCGACACTCCGACATTTACAACCTGTCCTCTGCACTCAGAGGTTAATGAAAGTAGTAGACTACTATTCGGCAATAGGTGGCACTTGTTTAAAGTGAATGTCGACATTAACAGAAACACCAGCTTAGAAGTATTTTTTTTCCTGGTTTTTTTTTTTTTGTGTGTGGTGGAAAGAGAGAGAGAGAGAGAGAGAGAGAGAGAGAGAGAGAGAGAGAGAGAGAGAGAGAGAGAGAGAGAGAGAGAGAGAATGTTTCAAATAAGAGTTTTGCATCCTTTTGTCGAGGCGCGCTGCATTTAACCTAGACTTGATGTATGTCGGTTATATTAGGTCACATGCCCAGACGTAAAAGACCTTGTGGTCTGGTGGTTTATAATACTAGGTGACGCCGCCCTCAAGGAATATGTTGGAGTTAGTATTTGGGGTAGACATACCGAGTCTGGCATGAACGTTTGTATAGAAACAATATCCCTCGTGAGTGATTATAGCAGTAGGACGGTCCATAGCTTCATCTCCGTGATGCAGTCGTCAGTTCTCTCGTTGATTTCCCCCCCCCCCACATACATACTGTTGAACTGTCGAGTATCGCCTCTCTGGTTTGTTCTTGCTATTTCGTTAATTTTTGCTTGTTGTTTCAATACATGCTACTTTTCTCGGCGCATAACATGTCCAGAAACGTGACTTGTTCCTTCTGATGCGTCCACAAGATTCCTTTTTACCTAGTCCAGAACGCGCTGATTATTCCTTGTAGCTGTACAATTAACAGTGAAACCGCATCTATGTCACCTAGTGATTTTCTTGTTTGCTGATTGATTGTCAGTCACTCCCTTCCATGTGACAAGATCATCCCAAGAAAACGCCAAAGAGGTGTGTTTTTTACATTGACAAAGATTAGTTGCATGTAGTGCTTTAACTTGTACAGTTTTCATTTAACTTTCATCTTTTAGATTTCGTTTTTTCTCATACATTCAAGTTATTCGTTTTTTTTAAACTCCCCGTAAGCAGCCACGCATTATTCAACCCTCGCTAAGCAAATTCAGGTTGCAGTCTTTGTTTTCTTCTGCTGCTGCTTCTACTTCTTCTTCGTACACTCTCAGACGTCTACTTGAATATGTTCAAAGAAAGCATCGGTCAGATTGAGGCGGTTTGTATCTCTATAGAGTTTTTCCAGGAATGGCACTGATGACGGTCATATGTGCTTTCTCAGTTTCTCATATCTTCTTCTTCTTTGGTCCTTGGCTGCTGACTAACAAAACAATCAGTGACCATCACGCCTAGTGGCGTCTTATTGGGTAGCAACAAACTGTCTCCAGTTAGCTCGGTCGACAGCCTTCCTTCGTGTTGTGCCCCAGCTCTGGTTCATGCTTAGCATCTCTGCCTCCACAGTTCTCCGCCAGGTGGCTTTCGCTTTCCTTCTGGGGTCCATAGCATGGCAGTTCTGGGGATGGTGTCAGGGTCTCTTCTGAGTAGATCTCCAATGTCTTCTGTCGCAGTTTTGAAGGTACACTCTGATAGACTCTTCGTATCCATAACTTGACGTTATCTTCCCATTTACATCGCATTCCATGCATGGAGGCATATCTGGAGTCATCCTTATATGACCACCAGCTATGCGCAATGCTACAAATGTACGTGGAAGTGAACCTATTGTCTGTGAGGCTAATTACATCTTCATTGACTCTTGAAATCATCCACACACTTCTAGGGATTCCACCTGTGGTGAAACTGGTTGAGAACCCAGCATTGCACACTAAGCTTGGATAAGTCACTTGAGCCCCCGGCGTAATGCTTTGACTTGGTTGACTGCATGCAGAAGGATCTCACTGTGGACCTAGTGATAGGCAGGGGGAGCTGAGAAGTGGCTCTATGCAGGACTGACAATTCCTTGGGAGAACCCAGAACCAGAAAATAGTATTTTAGCACTGCATAGTTGGAGAGCCACCTTGAATGGCGGGGAATGCACAGTATGCCGTGCACTTCTTACTCCTAGCTTGGGACCAGATGTGACGATTTTTAAATGCAAGCCAAGCTGGAGAAACTGAAGCTCATGACTTCAACTCAACAAGTTTCGGAATGGCAGAAAAGCCACAGGAAAAACCTAGATCTACAGTGAAGATAATACCAAGGAGTCTTCAGCTTGTTATTGGTTGCTAAAGAGCGAGAAGCTCAGCTGTCCTAGTTAAACAACAACAACAACAGTCTTGATCCTGCACGTTTGTCTTTAACTTTACCTTTCATTTTGGTTTTCAACAAGTTGTTAGGCCTTCTTGTGTGACCAAACTATTTTAGCTATCAAACTATGATTCTTGCATTATTTCTCGTTTCATTTCTACGTTTTCTGCTATTTCTTTTATTTGTTTTCTTCTTTCCATTAGGTGCGCCCCCAGTCTTCTATATATCCACATCTGAAGGGCCTCAATTCTATCATCTTACTACGTGTTCATTATCTCAGTATTCATTTTTCTACACCTTAGCGCAATGACGACTGTATATAACACTTTATGACTCAGTTTTAATTTGTGAGGTAATTTGTTTGGGTGTCACTATCAGCCCCATGTACTAAATGTCATTCCTATTGTTTGGGTGTTACTTTCAGTCTCATGTACTAAATGCCATTCCTGTTGTTTGGGTGTCACTATCAGCCCCATGTACTAAATGTAATTCCTATTGTTTGTGTGTCACTATCAGCCCCATGTACTAAATGCCATTCCTATTGTTTGTGTGTCACTATCAGCCCCATGTACTAAATGTCATTCCTATTGTTTGGGTGTTACTTTCAGTCTCATGTACTAAATGCCATTCCTATTGTTTGGGTGTTACTTTCAGCACCATGTACTAAATGCCATTCCTATTGTTTGGGTGTTACTTTCAGCCCCATGTACTAAATGTCATTCCTATTGTTTGGGTGTTACTTTCAGCCCCATGTACTAAATGCCATTCCTGTTGTTTGGGTGTCACTATCAGCCCCATGTACTAAATGCCATTCCTGTTGTTTGGGTGTTACTTTCAGCCCCA